>JAYESA010000013.1:55883234-56194220 GCA_036927795.1 Iris macrosiphon | reverse complement strand
CAAGCATGTGTTTCTAAGGAACATTAGTAAACACGTTTGCTCGAACCCGAAGGTAAGCCGAGAGTTAGATCGTTAGGGGACTTAGCATGCGAGGGTCTGAATACAAGCAGTATTTCAATTTTCATGTTCTAGCATAAGCAATACAAGTTGGGATTATTCCCTTAGCTAGGTGCGTTGGATTTATTAGCATGCAGGGGGTTATTCATGCTTGAGCGGAACGGGGTGTTATATCCTACCCAACTTAGAAAAAAGTCTCGTCCTCGAGACTTACTAAGGATAAACAGTGATCTAGGGTCGAGGAAATCCTAGACAAGTCGTTGCACTTGTTCATTCAATCGAAACTTCAAGGATAAACTTCTCGACATGTCACGCCCCGATCTCCCGCAGGCTATTTCGGCCGTTCCCGCTAGGCGGAAATCATCCTCGCCAGCGCTCCCGCGGAACGATCGCTTGAACCCATCTGGGCGTGATGTCGCACGAGCGTGAGCCACGCTCGTGCAAGGCCATGGTTCATTGGCTGGCGGTAAGAGTTCTAAGCCACAGAGTCGCACAGATTGTTCGAGTGCAGCGGAGTCATGAACGCATAGCGATTCGGTAACAGGTTCACTGAGTCGACAATATAGTGGAAGCATTGAACACAAGTTTGAAGTAAGCAACTCTTTTATTGATATAAACTTGTGTTACAGGCGGCGTATAACCGAGATTACAAGTCGCTCAAGGCTCTCTCTCTGAAACAGTAAAAGGGTGCCAAGTGGCTACAACTGTGGAATGATTGTACTAGCGATGGTTCAGGCGACGCTCCAATATTATGTCTTGTATATGTGCTTCAGTCCCGGACACACCGTTGCAAGGCTTTAGAGGAAACTCCTGGCCTTAGCACGCACGTTGGAGGCTTCCGCACCAAACGAGGTTCTCCCGCACCCTGCATACAAACTGGTGGATTATCAGTACATTGAATGCACTGGTGGGGAAGCTACTCGCCTGCTCGACAAATCCAAACACGTAATATAAGTTTCGTGCACAACTATTAAGTTGTCTTTCTAGTTGTCTTAGGATCAGTTTCATGCAAATATTGAATAGCTTAACGTGTCGGGCAGTACGCCGTGCGATGTTTGAGGAAACACGGCGAGACTTACCAACTTACCATTTCCTTCCCTGTCCAAGGCAAACATTGAGGCAAACATCATTAATTTAATCAGGGGCATATATAAACATTCAAGAGGCATAACATATGCAAACATGAGGGTCGTTTTAACATGATCGTTCAGGTATTCAGTTATTTTTTGATGAGATGCAATGACTCGCACGCGGATAGCCGCTAAGCGAGGATGACTTATCTATATGAACGTTTGTCGCTGGCATAGCCATAAAGGACCGTTTAATCTTTGAACAAGGATGGAAAGCAATAAAGATTCGTTGTTGGCTGCAGACCATCCTGTCTGCACGTGAGACTATCGTGATGTTCCATCCGGATCGGAACGGTCCCAGTGCCCCGGTGACCGCCCGTGGAACCGTTAAACCTTGTTTCCAAGTTGTCCGCGACTTGCAGGTCAGGGCCAGTTTCTAATCTATAACTTGATATGATAATCCATGATTCGTGATCTGAACGAGCGTTTGCTCCAAGAGCTGAAATACGTGGATTCGTTACATGACGTGATTCTCGTTCAGACATAAACTTGATGTGATTATCATTCAGTTGCACGTGACGTGGTTCTCGTTCAGTATTCATTTGCCCTGATGCATTCCCCTGGTTCGGGGATTGCCTTGGCGATCCAATGGTCCCGGATACTTGCAGGTTCGTTCAGGCACGGAACGACTACGTAGTAGTCTCCCGGGGTTTGGATGAAAATATGGCAATATATAAGCAGACAAGCATGCGTTTCTAAGGAACATAAGTAAACACGTTTGCTCGGACCCGAAGGTAAGCCGAGAGTTAGATCGTTAGGGGACTTAGCATGTGAGGGTCTGAATACAAGCAGTATTTCAATTTCCATGTTCTAGCATAAGCAATACAAGTTGGGATTATTTCCTTAGCTAGGTGCGTTGGATTTATTAGCATGCAGGGGGTTATTCACCTAGCGACTAGCATGAATATTCCAGATTTTATGTGTGCTGGCTAAGCAAAGACAAGTTCACCGTAGCCACCCACCTTAGCGATGATTCGCCTCGGTAGAGCGATACGCCGAGCGAGCCTCTGAAAGCCTAAGCTGAATTCCTGTAGGGACAAGTCTGGATATCCTTTGCTTCTCCTTTGAGGCAAAGCGGGTCGGGACAGCTGCACGATTGCCGTTTGAGACGGCAGTCCGCTTGAGCAGAACGGGGTGTTACATCCTACCCAACTTAGAAAAAGTCTCGTCCTCGAGACTTACTAAGGACAAGCAGTAATCTAGGGTTGAGGCAATACTAGACAAGTCGTTGCACTTGTTCATTTGGATCTTCACTTGCACAAGCTTTGAAATTAGCATATCGCTTAGACTGGATCGTGCGCACTTTCGAAATACATTTCTAGCGTGAACACGTCAACCAGCTTAGTGATAGTGAAGTCTCAGCACTCGAGTTCCACTTTTTCTTAAGTCTTGGATGGTGCACTAGTTCAAGGCGTCCCTCGAATAGATGCATTCAACCAAACTTAGGGTTAGTAAAAATCGGACAAGCTACTAGCGATACTCTCAAGGGTTCGCACAGGTTGGCACAAAGGCCACTCGCAGCATACAACCAGACAAGCAATCATATCATTCAAAAATCATTTTGAAAGTATTTAGACTTATTGTTGGAACATCCCATCGAGGCATTGAGAGAGAGCGTGCACATAACCCACAAACGAGCTTTCGAAACAGAGATATCGAATCGAAGTCCAAAGGCGTAGAAGCCAGGCTCTGATATGTGGCGGTGGTGGTTTGGTAGAGGGGGTCGAGGCGAAGGTGATGGGGGGGTGGCGGTGGACCAAGGCGGTCGGGGGTGGCGGTGAGGGAGGTCGGGGGTGGTGGAGCTGTCTGATGGGTGCAGGGTCGGGGTGGGTCTGCAGCGGTTCAGGGGTGGCGGAGGCGGTGGCCGGAGGGTGGTGGCGGTGGTCGGAGGGAAGGGCAGGGGAGAGGCGAATAGTTCGGCGGTGGTCCGGTGGGCGGAGGGTGGCCGTGGTGGTGGTGGTGTGAGGTCGGAATGAGAGGGGGTGGGTCGGGTATAAATAGGGTTAGGGCAATGGCATATGGTGTAAATAGGGGGAAGTCCAAGGGTATTTAGGTAATTTTGGGTTTTAGGATATTTTTCAGATATTTTGTGGGTCCCACATGACACGTGGACGGTCCATGTTCACCAGCCAATAGGGAGGTGACACCTCACAGGGAATTTTGTAGAAAAACCCCTAAAATTTCCTAAATTGCAAATAGGTCCTAAAATTGGTATTTTGCGTAATTACGCAATTTGTCTGATAAAATACCCTGTTCCCAGAAAATACTAAAATGCTCAGAATTGAGAGAAAAAAGCTGTGGGAGGGTCCTGAGGGGGTGGGGGTGAGTCTGGGCAGGGGCAGGACCTGGTTTCTTGGTGATACGGGTCATCGTATTTAATATTTAATAAATACTGCGCACGGTGTTCTCTAATTATTTAGAGGCAGGTAGAGCCATAATTTTACTACGGTGTCAATATACTAATTGTAGTATATTCAAATTAGAATATTATCGTATTTTTGTTTAGGTAAAACAGGTGCCTATTGGTCCTCAATCTCTAGGGGTACAGAGATGGATAAAGAGCAAGAAATAAAATAGAAAATAAATACGGACTTTTGTAATAATATTTGTACGTCTCAAACGAGGCTCAAAATAAAGCATCTGGGAGTTGCACAAAATTCTGGAAAATAGTCTAACATGTCTAGGGCAGGTATGTAAATTTTGTTTGGGAATAATAGCTAGTGTAATGCTCTAATTAATTGTGTAAGGTACAGGTGCACAATCAATAGGATATGTAAACAAAATAAATTTTAAAAAGTTACAGAAATTCTAATTAGCTAAAATTAATCCTAAATTACTGAAATCTGGTCGAGGGAGTTTACAATCTATCCTCCTTAGAATATTTCGTCCTCGAAATAAAAACAGACATATGATGAGAATGAAAGATTGATTTAAAATATTAGGACATACCCTGGTTTGGAAATAGATGGGGAAAACGCTGTCGAATATCCTCCTCTCGTTCCCAGGTTGATTCACCTGGTGCATGATGTCTCCATGCAATACGAACTAGAGGGATAGTCTGGCCTCGCAACACCTTCTCGCTACGATCTAGGATCTCTACAAGTTCCTCCTGGTACGATAGGCTCGGGCCGATGGTAATCTCTGAATGGTCCAGTACATGACTCGGGTCTGGAATGTACCTCCTCAGCTGAGATACGTGGAAGACATCATGTACTCCTTCCAGGGTTTGAGGTAAGGCTAGCTTGTAGGCAACTTCTCCGATGCGTTCTAATACATCGAAGGGTCCAATGTACCTTGGACTCAGTTTTCCTCTTCCTCCAAATCTGATAGTACCTCGGGTGGGTGAGATTTTTAAGAACACATGCTCTCCCACTTGGAACTCTAGAGGTCGTCGATGAACATTGGCCCAGTGCTTCTGTCTGTCTTGTGCAGCTCGTAGGTGTCCTTGTATCTTCTTTACTTTCTCCACCGTACGAACAACCAGTTCTGGTCCCAAGATCTGTCTTTCGCCAACATCGCTCCAGCATACTGGGGAACGACATTTCCTGCTATACAATGCTTCAAAGGGAGCCATTTGAATGCTCGCTTGATAGCTATTGTTGTAGGAAAACTCCACCAGGTGCAAATGATCTTCCCATGATCCGCTGAAATCAAGCATGCAGGCTCTCAGCATATCTTCAAGTGTCTGGATGGTGCGTTCTGATTGGCCATCTATCTGCGGGTGGTACGAGGTGCTAAACTTAAGGCGGGTACCAATACTTTCTTGCATACTTCGCCAAAAGCAAGATGTAAACCTCGTATCTCTGTCAGACACTATGCTGACTGGTACTCCGTGCAGACGCACTATCTCCTTCATGTACATGTCCGCCAAGACTTCGGTAGATTGTCCGACTCTGAAAGGTAAGAAATGAGCAGCCTTTGTGAGTCTGTCTACGATCACCCATACAACATTACGACCACTGGGACTTCTTGGAAAGCCCATAACAAAGTCCATCGTAATGTGTTCCCATTTCCACTCGGGTATTGGGAGGGGTTGAAGTAGACCTGCTGATCTCTGATGTTCAGCCTTGACTTGCTGACACACCAGGCACTTTGCCACAAAGCGTGCTATCTCTCGTTTCATTCCATGCCACCAATAGTATTATCGCAGATCTCTGTACATCTTTGTGCCTCCAGGATGTATAGAGTATGTTGAGCTGTGAGCTTCTGACATCAGCTCCTCACGAAGTTATCCATTTGGAACATAAAGACGTTTTCCATATCTTAGGGTCCCATCTTCGTGTATGCGACATCCTGTCTGGATTCCAGCCTCTGTTCTTTGGCGAAGCCTCTGAAATCTTGCATCTGTTGGCAGTGCAGCCTTGATTCTTTCGACCAATGTTGATTGTAGCTGATAGTTTGACAATTGGCCGTCAATTCTTGGCATAATGACCTTTATTCCCAACTTTTCTAGATCTCTCAATAGACCTGGTTGGGTGATCATAAAGAATGCCGAGGGTCTTCTGCTTAGTGCATCAGCTACTACATTAGCCTTTCCTGGATGGTACTGTAGATCGATCTCGAAATCCATCATCACTTCGAGCCATCGTCTTTGTCTCAGGTTCAGGTCCTTCTGAGTGTAGACGTATTTCAGGCTCTTGTGATCGGTGAATATCTCCACTCGTTCGCCGTATAGATAATGTCTCCATAGCTTCAGGGCGAAGATGACTGCGGCAAGCTCCAAGTCGTGAGTGGGATAATTCTTCTCATGAGTCCTCAGTTTCTTGAGGCATAAGCTACAACCTTCCCATGTTGCATTAAGACACAACCCAATCCTTTTCCGGATGTATCGCTATAGATTACGAAACCTCCGGATCCAGATGGTATGGTCAAAATCTGGGCAGTAGTCAGAAGCTTCTTCAACTCGTCGAAAGTTGTCTGGCATTCCTCAGACCAGATGAACTCCTGATCCTTACGGGTAAGATGGGTAATTGGCTCCGCAATTCTTGCAAAGTTTTCTACGAACCTCCGGTAATATCCGACAAGTCCTAGAAAGCTTCTCACCTCTGAGACGTTGGTAGGGGTTGGCCACGTCTCGACAGATAAGATCTTTGCTGGGTCTACCGAGATGCCTTCTCCTGTGATAACGTGCCCAAGGAAAGCGACACAATCAAGGAAGAACTCGTATTTGCTTTGTTTAGCATAAAGGCTCTCACGTCTCAGCGTCTCTAGCACTAGTCTTAAGTGCTCTTCGTGCTCCTCGTGGCTTTTTGAATACACCAAGATGTCGTCGATGAAGACTACCACGAACTGGTCCAGATATTGGTGGAAGACTCTGTTCATCAGGTTCATGAATACGGCTGGTGCATTTGTCAGTCCAAAAGGCATCACCAGGAACTCGTAATGACCATAACGAGTCCTGAATGCTGTCTTTGGAATATCTTCTCGTCGTACCTTGACCTGATGATAGCCTGATCTCAAGTCTATCTTTGAGAATACCACAGCTTCCGTCAGTTGATCGAACAGATCGTCAATCCTCGGCAAGGGGTACTTGTTTTTGATTGTCAAAGCGTTGAGGGCTCTGTAATCAATACACATCCGATATGTTCCATCCTTCTTTGGTACAAACAACACTGGTGCTCCCCAGGGTGATGCACTAGGACGAACAAATCCCTTGATTTACAATTCTTTCAGTTGCAGCTTCAGCTCGTCAAGTTCCTTCTTCGCCAGTCGGTACACATTTGAGGATACCGGTGCAGCTCCGGGTATCAGCTCAATAGTGAACTCTACTTCTCTGTCAGGCGGTAGGCCTGGCAATTCCTCCGGGAATACATCTTCGAATTCTGCAATGAGTGCTGGAGGTTCTATCTCCATCGCCATGTAAGCTCTAGGAGTCTGGCCTACTCCTTGCTCGATGGTACCTCGTACGTATTCGAACTCCGGGTGTCCTGGTGGTCTAAAGGTGATACTACCTTTTCGGCAGTCTAGGATAGCATTGTTATGGATTAACCAGTCCATGCCTAAGACGACGTCAAAATTTGGCATTGGGAGTACCAAAAATCGCGCTCTTAGCTCTCTACTACAGACGACTATCGAGCATGTCTCAATAATGTTGGTAACTAGAACAATACCTTCTCCGGTAAGAATTTTCCAGCACTTGGGTAGCGGGGAAGTGACTAGTTTGTGCATGGCTACGAAACTACTAGATATGAATGAAAGGGTAGCGCCAGAATTAAATAATACGGTTGCAGGTAATGATGCAACTAAAATGGTACCTGCGATGGTTTCTCCTTCAGGTTCTTCGGCAACTGCAGCTAAAGCAAAGGCTTGCCCGTGCCTTTGTCCTCCGGATTGCTGTCTGGCTTTGAACTGGCTCTCCTGAGTGGCCAGGGGTGCTCCCTTCTGATATCCTCCTGATGTGGAGGGTAGCATCTTCTGGGCAGGTGTTCCTAATTTCTGCCCGTTCTGAGGTACTGCATCTCTGCGTTGCGGGCAGTCCCTCGCCATGTGTTGGCTAGCTCCATAAATCATGCATAGCCCGTTCTTCTTTCTGCAGTCTTTGATATAATGTCCCTTCTTGCCACAATAGTGACAAGTCGGGAGCTCCTTCTTCTGGTAGGGCCCCGTCGTCTGCTGCGTCTGATTTTGTGGACGACGGATAGGGCCTCCTGCTCCTTGCTGGATTTTGGCCGGGAAGGTTGGATTAGAGCGTCTAACTCCTCGGCCAATAGCTTCTTGCACCCTCGCTTCTGTAAGAACCTCCTCGTAGGAGATCCTTGACTGCGTTGTCATATACCTCTGGAGCTCGCAGGTGAGGCCGTGGTGGAATCTTTTGGCCTTCTCCAGCTCATTCGGTATCAAGATGGTACCGAATCGACTTAATCTGCTGAACTCCGCGTCGTAGGCGTCAACAGTCATGTTTTCCTGTTCCAAGTGCAGAAACTGGGAGTATAGGACATTTTGGACTGTTGCAGGGAAGTACTTGGCATTGAAGTGCTCCAAAAATTGTTCCCAAGTTTGATCTTTGCCGATGCTACGCTCTATGGATTCCCACCAGTGATGGGCATTACCTAAGAGTTGAGCTCTTACGGCGGTCATCCATAAGTCAGGGGTAAGTTGCGAGCCTTCTAGCAGCATTTCTGTATTGGAGATCCAATCTGAGATCTCCTCTGGGGATTCGCTGCCCTTAAAGGTTCTCGGGCTCATCTGTCGGAAGCCTCGGACTGTGCCCACTGGTTGGACAGGTGCTGGTGTTGGGGCAGTCGTTCTTTCTAAGGCCGTCATCAATGTCTGTCTCAAGGCCTCAGTCTGTTGCCACTGAGATTGTCTCAGGGCTTCAGTCTGCTGCCACTGAGTTTGCATCATAGCTTGGAGGAACTGGAACATTTGAGTTTGTCCCTCAAGCTGCGGCATCTGGGCAGGGAAGGCGGGAGGTGGAGGCAGTGGTGTCTCTGCCTGGGAGGTTTGCCCTTCATGCTGGGCTGGTGTTCCTGTCTGGGCAGGATTCTGGTGGATGTACGGGGTTGGCGGGTATACCAGCATCCTTCTCGGGGTGGATGGGGTTCCCTGGACATCGGGCGAGGGGTCTGTTGCTGGGTCAGCCCCATCAATCGCATGTCCTCCGGGTATGTCCATATTTCTGAAGAAGATAGAATAATTAGAAAAGTACAAGGAATAATGATTGATAATCAAGCAAGATGCAAAATTTTTATGAATGAAGTCAGAGTGGATGAGTCCTATCATTTCTATCCTATAGCAGGCTTGCTGGGCATGTCATCATACCACTAGCAATAAACTTGACCTGCATGGGCCACCACTAAAACCATGTCACGCCCCAGTCCCAAAATGTAAGGAACTAGGCCACGTGGCATTGGCCAGCTGATATGTCACTAAGGGTTTAATCCATTTTTATGGACCCAAAGGAACGTGCTACGCTGTCCTAAAATACTACAAGTCTAGTACAGGCAAGTCTATCTCATCCACAGAAATATCAGGAAATAGTGCTGAATATATATAATGCTGAGTCTAAAAATGTCATAATACACATCTTGTGGGAACAAACCCACTACAAAATATAATAATAATACAGAAAACATGATAGACTGAGTATCGTCTATCTAGCAAAACATCTCCATCGCCAAGAGAGCATCTCCTAGAATCAGGTAGATTCTGATGGTGTCTCTTCTAGTTCTTCCTCGGTGGCATGCCTAGTCTCCTATCCTGGACCATACACCGTGGGGTAGTAGGCCTCGTCTAAATCTGGAAGGGAACTAGGTCCTCAGTGGGACATAACAAGATACAGGAAAATAACATGCCAGGTATGAAAATACTGAATAAATAAATAAATATAGGGTGCTAACCATCTAAGTGAAATGCAAGTAAAGACCTTGTAGTACGCATGGGAATGTGTAGGTTTGACATATGCTGACTTAATTTACCAATTGTGTTGACTGGCTAGTATATGTGTCATATGCCCCCGGACACACGGGTAGCTCTGCAATCGACCATCTCCGAGGAGCATGGTACGAAGGATAAAAAGACTCATGGAGGGGGTGTCCCATACGTCTACTAGTTATCTTTTCCGCCCAATGTAACTAAATGCCAAGTCGTACTTTTTCTGAGTTTTCCTGATTGTGCTAAGCCGTGATACGTGTCACACGTACTGGTAGCTAATCAAATACGCAGCTCGCATCCCAATATGTATTGCAACCATGTTGCGTGTTCCCGTGATAGGGTCTAGGAGGATATTAGGATACCCTCACAGATGTTGGTAGGTCTGAAAAGACTAAGTTAATTATTCTACAAGTCAACGTATTTGTTGACTGTACCTGAGGCAATCTCAGGTACTCACAGTTATATGAATTCAGGAAAAATATAGCATATAACATCATTTGAATTTAGACAGTAACTTGGCAAGGTATACTTGCCTACTTCCTGATTGTGTTGGAAACCTGGTCTCACAGTCAGTTCTGAGAGTTCTGGTGACAGGGGGTCACTGACTGTGCTGGAGATATTTTCTGTTTAAGACGTACAGGTCTCGTAAATATAATTTAAATAAGGCACAATAATATAGTATTTATATACTTATGTAAATATATACACATAAGCCAATATATATATATATATAGGGTTCATATATATATATATATATATATATATATATATATAGTATATATAGTAGTAGGTATATATAGTATGTATATATAATAGATATATTTTATATAATACATATAGATATAAAAAGAAAATAAAGCTGAAATGGAAATAAATGTATATATATATATACATATTTATGTATACTAATATATATATATATATAAATAATAGATAGATATATATAGATTTATATATTTACATATATACATATATATATAAAGAAAAGAATAAAAATGCAGGAATTTGAAATATATAAATATATATACATATTTATATACTAATTTATATGTATACACAATATATAGATAGATACATATATATATATAGATATATATATTTATATATATATATAAAAGAAAAGAAAATGCAGAAATTTAAATATACATATATATTAGTATATATATTAGTATATATATATATATATATATATATATATATATATATATATATATATATATATATATATATATATATATATATATATAATAAACAAAATTAAAAACATATATATATATATATATATATATATATATATATATATAAATATATATATATATATATATATATATATATATATATATATATAAATATATATATATATATATATATATATATATATATATATATATATATATATATATATATATATAATGTATGTATATACATAATAGATATTATATATAAATATATATATATATATATATATAGATATATAAGAAAGAAAAAGGAAATATATATATATACATATATATTACAATATATATATATACACTGTATATATATATATATATGTATATAGTAATAATAATAATAATTATATATATATAATATATATATATATATATATATATATATATATATATATATATATATATATATATATATATATATATATATATATATATAAAATTATATATAGAATACATATAATAAATATATATACATATATATATATATATATATGTATACTACATATATATATAATTAATAAAAGAAAAAACAGAATTTAAAAGGTGCATAATTAAATAATAAAATGCATAATACATATAAATATATATACTGTATATATATATTTACAGTAATTATAATAATACATAATATTTATATATCTACATAATATATTATATATAAATATATATATTACATAGATATATATATACATAAATATACATATTAAATACATAATAATAATATATGTATACTGTATAAGTATACTGTATTTTACAGTATATATAATATATATATACATATTTAATATATATTAATATATATAAGTATATAGATATATATACTTATATATATACATATATACATATATTAATACATACATATACATATATAATGTATAATACGTAAAAAGAGGGGGGGGTGAGTCACCTGCCATGTCAGGGGGGGTCCCACGTCGTCGCCGGTGGAGCTCCAGCGAAGCTGCGGCGGCGGCTGGCCGGAACAGCAACTGCAGCAGCAGCTGCAGTCAGCAACAGTAGTAGCAGTGGTAGCTGCAGCAGCTCCGGCGGCGGGTGCGGTGGTGGTGGAGGCGGCTCAGGGTGGGGGTTCGGTGGCGGAGATGATGGCGGTGGTGTCAGTGGTGGTGGTGGTGGCCTGTGGTGGCGGTGGAGAGAGTGAGGGAGGTCGGGGGGGTGTGGTGTTGTGGTCGGGAGGGGAGGTAGGGGTGCTGTGGCGGAGCTGGTGGTGGTTTGGTAGACCAAGGCGGTGGACCAAGGCGGTCTGGGTGGCGGTGAGGGAGGTCGGGGGTGGTGGAGCTGTCTGATGGGTGCAGGGTCGGGGTGGGTCTGCAGCGGTTCAGGGTGTCGTAGGCGGTGGTCGGAGGGAAGGGCAGGAGAGAGGCGAATAGTTCGGCGGTGGTCCGGTGGGCGGAGGGTGGCCGTGGTGGTGGTGGTGTGAGGTCGGAATGAGAGGGGGGGTCGGGTATAAATAGGGTTAGGGCAATGGCATAGGGTGTAAATAGGGGGAAGTCCAAGGGTATTTAGGTAATTTTGGGTTTTGGGATATTTTTCTGATATTTTTCAGATATTTTGTGGGTCCCACATGACACGTGGACGGTCCATGTTCACCAGCCAATAGGGAGGTGATACCTCACAGTAAATTTTGCAGAAAAACCCCTGAAATTCCCTAAATTGCAAATAGGTCCTAAAATTGGTATTTTGCGTAATTACGCAATTTGTCTGATAAAATATCCTGTTCCCAGAAAATACTAAAATGCTCAGAATTGAGAGAAAAAAGCTGTGGGAGGGTCCTGAGGGGGTGGGGGTGAGTCTGGGCAGGGGCAGGGCCTGGTTTCTTGGTGATACGAGTCATCGTATTTATTATTTAATAAATACTGTGCACGGTGTTCTCTAATTATTTAGAGGCAGGTAGGGCCATAATTTTACTACGGTGTCAATATACTAATTGTAGTATATTCAAAGTAGAATATTATCGTATTTTTGTTTAGGTAAAACAGGTGCCTGTTGGTCCTCAATCTCTAGGGGTACAGAGATGGGTAAAGAGCAAGAAATAAAATAGGAAATAAATACGGACTTTTGTAACGATATTTGTGCGTCTCAAACGAGGCTCAAAATAAAGCATCTGGGAGTTGCACAAAATTTTGGAAAATAGTCTAACATGTCTAGGGCAGGTATGTGAATTTTGTTTGGGAATAATAGCTAGTGTAATGCTCTAATTAATTGTGTAAGGTACAGGTGCACAATCAATAGGATATGTAAACAAAATAAATTTTAAAAAGTTACAGAAATTCTAATTAGCTAAAATTAATCCTAAATTACTGAAATCTGGTCGAGGGAGTTTACACCAAGTATGAGCCTACCTCTGAGAAAGTCTCGATGGCGGATAAATCTCAAGTTGCTGTACTGGGGATCGGGACGGTTGTGCTGAAGTTGACTTCTGGAAATTCATTTACACTGGAGAATGTGAAGCACGCACCAATAATTACCAAAAATCTAGTTTCTGGGAGTCTACTATACAAGGCGGGCCTGAGGATGGATATTAATGCTGGTAAGATGGTAATGTCCTATAAGGGAACATACTTCGAAAAAGCTTTCTTTACCGAAGGGATATTTGAACTACAACTTGTAACTTCTTCTGTTTGTATCAATGCGGTCTCTACTTCTGGTTGTTCTCTTGAGTTGTGGCATAATAGATTAGGACATGTGCATTATAAATGCATTAATAAGATGTCAAGTCTAGGCCTTATCTCCAAATATGGAGGTAAGGAGGTGGAGAAATGCTTCGTCTGTGCACAGACGAAGATCGCCAGGAAGCCATTCAAAAGAGTGAACCGAAGCACAGATCTTCTGGAGAAGGTACACTCAGATATCTGTGACTTCAAGCAATTATCCACAAAGGCCGAAATAAAGTATTTCATCACTTTTATTAACGATTTCTCAAAGTACGCATTCGTATATCTTCTCAAGTCAAAAGTTGAAGCGTTCGATAAGTTTAAGGACTTTCAGGCTAAAGCAGAACGTCAAACCGGTCAACAACTCAAAAGACTTAGAAGCGACCGAGGAGGAGAATATCGTTCCTTGAAATTCGTATCATTCTCCAAAGAACTTGGAATTGTCAACGAAATAACTGCTCCGTATTCTTTCCAATCTAATGGTGTAGCAGAAAGGAAGAACATAATGCTGACAGAGATGATGAACTCTATGTTGTTGACAACATGACTTTCAAAGTTCTTCTGGAGAGAAGCAGCGCTTATGGCTACATTTATTCTAAATAGAGTACCGTTCGCGACATCTGATATTACTCCTCATGAACTCTGGTTCAAGGTCAGACCCAACTTGAATGTCATTCGAGTGTGGGGGTGTCTGGTGTATGTGAAGCTTCCAGACCTCAAGATTCAGAAGATGGGAACAAGAACTACAAAGAACATATTTCTGGGCTATGCTGATAAGAGTGATGCTCGAAGGTTCCTTGATATGGAATCTAATCATATCATAGAATCTCACGACGCAAAATTTTTTGAAGACAAGTTTGCTAGACACAAGAATGTTATTCTCGCGGATATCCTGGAGAATGCTGCTAGCACAGACGAGGCAAGTGTCACCCCCACTTTTTGGATTAGGGGTATTTTCGTCTTTTCGTAATTAATGAGTAAATAATTGCATGGTAATCAATTTTATTTAAATTACGGTGACCTTAATTTATTGTTGCACTTTATCGTTATTCGATAACTAGGACGCTACACTAGCTTTGTCTTCCATCAGACTCGCACCCTTGTCCTAGACACGCCAGACCGTTCATTGATGCTTGTGTCCCACGTAAATCCAGCCCTTTGTACTTCTATTTAATTGTAGAACATCTCCTTGCATTTAATTTTAATTAAGCAAACAATAAACCTATTTTGTACAATTTTCGTAATTTCATTGAACCCATTCGAACCCTAGCCCATTGGAATATCTCCATAATAAGCCAAGGCCTTTTCCTAGTATTGACCAAAATCAACATATTCTAGGTCAAACCCACACCCTTGTATATATATATATATATATATATATATATATATATATATATATATATATATATCATCCTATTTACTCCTTTCCCTTAAACCTAAACCTAATACTCCCAGCCGACATCCCCTCTTCACCCTACTGTTCACCGCCGAAACCCGACGTGAACGCCGGAGCCGAGCGGTCAGAGCCGACCACTACTCGACTGTCAACCCTACCCCCCCCCCCCCGCGATTGAACGCCGGAGACCGGTCAGTCCCGCTGACCCCGAGCCACCTGGATCCCATCGACCAAGCCCCGACTGCCCCGCTTGAGCGCTGAACCGACACGCACGACTGCACACAGCCGTGTCGAACTTGCCACGTTTAACCGAGCCTGACTGCCCAGACCGGACGACGCTGCCCAGACCGGACGACGCTGCCAGACCGGACGACTCGCCTGCGCACGCCGGATGACTCGCCTGCACGTCGGACGACCGCTGACCTCGCTGTACCCGACCGGAGCAGCCCTTCCGACTCGACGACGCCGCGACACACACGTCTCATTCCCGTGCCCAGGTTCGAGTTCCATCTCGCGTACGTGTACGCGTACACGCAGACGCATATTCTTCCTTGTATTCATGCGTAGGATTAGCTATGATAGTATACACGTATCGTATGATGGTAGATTAGTGTGTTGTATGTACATATTATATATCTATATGAATATAAACCTAATTAGTATATATGTATGGTACATGTATTAGTATAGGGTTAAATGTATTTTTGGCATATATATGGTATCTCTCAATTAGTATAATTACATATATATACGTATTGTATACATCTTCCTAGTATATGTTTAATAAATATATATAAAGTATTAATTCTATTTAAAGTTTATATATACATATGTCTATTATTTTGTAACTAATAGACATTTATGTATGATTAGATCATATTATAGATGACTTGAATGTAACCACGGGTACCCCGTAATTACATTGACCTGTGACCATGTAGTATGTTAGCAGACTGCCATATGTACATTGACGTACTGGCAAGACCGTACCATTGACTGTCTGTTATGCATAACGACTACAGACGTGACCCCCTAGCGTAGTCTGTGAGATCATGGTGTTTGATTGTGTATTATTGTTTTGTCTGATACAGTATTGTGTTTGTGATATATCTATAGGACTTTTGGATCACTCAGACGGTACCTTGGAACCCGGATATTGGTATTGCCAGCTAAGGACCATAGGCGAGTACATTTTATGACAGTTTCTATTATGTTGTTATCTCTATAATTCTTGTTGTATAGCGTACATGACTCCGACACTGTTATTTACACGAGTTAGCATCATTGAGACCTGTCACGATGAGTCGTGATTGGAATCCATCGTGCTAGCTGGGGAAAATAGGGAAGTATTAGTAGTTTATGTGATCATACCCAACTTACATGCAGCATTAGCTCACCCACATTCACGTCGGTGCAGCCTTACTCTTACATGCCTCATCGCTGTTACATCTGGTTAGCCTGACCTGTTGGGGATGACCGCTAATCAATGTAATGAGTCATATAGTCCTAAGCCGATCACATGATATACTGATGTTTCACATACTTAGTTAGATATTCTTGACATGCATCTCTAGTACATTGATCTAGCATCTCTACATGTTCTAGTTGTTGTTCTTGTACACACTTACATACCAGTTCATTGTTCTTGCATACACTTGTAGTTCTATTCCTTGTCAGATGCATATTGTTGATGATGTTCCAGTACTTTATTATAGTATTTCTTTTATTCCAGTATTTCTTATTGCCAGTATCTCCTATCTGTCTTGTATTTCTTTACACTGTGTTATAGTTTTTGTCAATATATGTGGAACTGCTGTTAGAGGTGTATTTTTGTTCCAATCCTGACTGGATATTTTTTTCAGAGAATCTTGAGGATTTTTGTACCACGCACTATGAACCAGGTATAGATGCAGACTATGCACCAGAGATCCTAGAGGAGACCATGCTTCTAGATGAGGCATTGCCTACAACTATCTAGATAGTATTTATTTATGCTTGAGACTTATGGAGGTTATTCAGTTTATGTTTAGACTTATGTTAAGTTTAATTGGAGACTTGTGTTGGACAGCAAGACTGTGAGTTATCTTTATGTTTGAGACATGGTGTTTAACTATGTCATTTCCTTTTATCTTTTATCGTGCCTTATAGTTGTTGTGATTGAGTTACCTTGTGAGATTATTGTGAGATGTATATTAACCTCCTTATGGAGATGGATATCATTGACAGGTGTTTAGCTATATAGTATTACTGTGACCTAGACAGCATTTCGCCGATGCTGCGGCGTAGGCTGGACGTACCCACGCTCTCGTGCCCCTATACCGGGTGCGGGTCGTGATACATTTTTAGTGGTGACCCATGCAGGTCTAGTTTCGTAAGTTATGCGATATCGTGGTAGTGCGACAACTTAGTTGTACTGCTGCGAGCCTGTGCTAGGATATAGGAAATAGGATCTAGGATGAGAATATGCTCAATCACACTAGGAAATTCTTAACTTCTTATTGCTATTCTAATGGATTGCTTCCTTTAGCACTGTAGTGTCCTTCCTTGATAATATCATATCTATCACCTTAATTGATTCTTTGATCTATATTCAGGATGTCGCCGAATACTAGATCCATGAGAATGGGAGCAGCCAATTCAGAGAGGACTGCTACCCCTCAACCTGACGAACAAATACCTGGAGATTCTCCTGTTCGTATGGGAGTGTCTGCAGCCAACGGGATTCCTCCTCCACCTATACAGAGGATTGCCCCAACTATGACAGACAACCTTCCACCACCACCGACACCTATTCCCGGAGGAGTGCCCGTTGACGGGGCACAGATGTTCGCATTAATGCAGGGCATGCTAGAGGCCCAGAGAGTAACGACAGAGGCTCAGTGTGTTCAAGCAGAGGCTCAGAGAATGCAAGCAGAAGCACACCAGGTACAGACCGAACTGATGAGAGAGAGCATGGAGAATGCTCATCAGGTGACTCTCCAAGCTGTGGAGAGGGTAGCACGACAACCGCAACATCAAGGTCAACAACAACAGAGGTCCGGTACCATAGTGGACTTTAAGAGGATGATGCCTCAGGAGTTCAAAGGCACAGAAGGAATACTATATGCTGACGAATGGTTAGAAGACATAGAGAGGAATTTGCGCTTATCACAGATTTCAGAAATTCTTCAGATAGAGGTCGCTGGCAGTTAGATGTTTGATATCGCACTGACGTGGTATCATACAGAGCCGAGACTCGCCGCTGAAGGACTTACTTGGGAGGACTTTAAGGAACTCTTTAAAGAGAAATTCTTTCCTGACGTAGCCTTGGGGGCATTAGAAAGTTAGTTCCATGACTTAGTCCAAGGAGGCATGTCAGTCGACGAATATGCTACAGAGTTTTGTCGATTGAGTCAATTTGCGCCATCGATGGTTCGAGACCCAGGAGATAGAGCTCGGAAATTCAGGAAGAGATTAAATAGGGAGATCAAGTCTCGTACTTTGGGACGACGTACTGCTACATTTGAGAGTATTCTAATGGATGCCCAGATTGCCGAAGACGACTTGGACCTCAGGCCCAAGAGAGGACGCGATACATCTGGAGCAACCGGAGGTAACACAGGACCAGCCAAGCGCCCACACTTTCAATAACAACATAGGCCGTACCAGCAATAACACCAGCAGCAACACTAGCAACATGCACCAATTCGAGGACATGCTCAACAGCAGCAACCACAAAGACATAATCAACTCGTTGCCCCATGTTCGTATTGCGAAAAGATGGGACATACAAGAGACATCTGCGGAAAAAGGTTGGGCACTTGCTTATCGTGTGGATCAGCAGCACATCAGCTGAGGGACTGCCCAGCTATTCAGACTCGCCAAGGAGGAGGAGCAGCTCAGAGAGGACCAGCTAGAGCACCTATTGTACCAGGAGGCCAGCAGAAAGGACCTCCACTTCCATCACAGCAGGAGAGGTTTGCTCAGCAGCAGCAGCAACAGAGAGGAGCACCACAAGGACGAGCTTACGCCATGACCACTGAGGAGGCCGAGCCAGCTGGAGACGTGATTTCAGGTTCAGTTTTACTCAATTCTATTCCAGCACTTGCATTATTTGATTCTGGCACTTCCCATAGTTTTGTATCTGTATCTTATGCCCTTAAGCATCATTTAGAAACGGAACCATTAGATAGGACTTGCAAGATCACGACAGGAGAAGGCATTATCCTAGTCCATGATTGTTGCAAGGATCGGAGAGTGTCATTGGAAGGCCGAGAGTTGAGCGTGAGTTTACTCGTCATGCCACTTCCGGAATACGATATTGTACTCTGAATGGACTGGTTAAGTAAACACCATGCTTCTATAAATTGTCACGGAGGAAGAGTAGTATTTCGACCACCAGGAGAGCCAGAGTTTGAGATTGCCAGAGGAGCAGAGGAGCGGAGCAGAGGCACTTTTTGCGGAGCCAGGGTGGAAGAAGAAGAGTTACCGCATCCACTTATAGCGGAATTCCTGGATATATTTCCAGAGGAGTTGCCAGGTTTGCCACCAGACAGAGATGTTGAGTTCTCTATAGACTTGATACCAGGAGCAGAGCCTATTTCACAACATGTCTATAGAGTTAACAATAACGAATTGGTAGAACTAAAGAAACAAGTTGAGGAGCTGCAAGACAAAGGTTTTATTAGATCCAGTTCATCGCCATGGGGAGCACCAGTATTATTTGTACCAAAGAAGGATAGCACGGTACATATATGTATTGATTATAGAGCTATGAATAACCTCACTATCAAAAACAAATACCCGCTGCCGAGGATAGATGATCTTTTCGATGAATTGAACGGAGCGAAGGTATTTTCAAAAATAGACTTGAGGTCAGGCTATCACCAGGTGAAAGTGAAGAAAGAAGACATACCGAAGACCGCCTTTCGAACCAGATATGGCCAGTTTGAATTTACAGTAATGCCGTTTGGTTTAACCAATGCACCAGCAGTATTTATGAACTTGATGAACAAGGTGTTCCACCAATACCTTGACAAGTTCGTAGTGGTGTTTATTGACGACATTCTAGTATATTCAAAAACCACATAAGAGCATGAAGAGCACTTGAGAATAGTCTTAGAAACACTCAGGAGAGAGAAATTATACGGGAAGCTTTCAAAGTGTGAGTTCTTTCTTGAAAAGGTTGAATTTCTTGGACATATGGTAACGGCTGACGGAATTTCAGTTAACCCAAAGAAGATAGAGGCAGTAAAGTCATGGGCTACCCCCGGTACGATAGCTGAAATCAGGAGCTTTCTCGGACTAGCAGGATACTATAGAAGATTTGTACAAGACTTCTCCAAGATTGCAGAGCCAATGACTAGGCTGACCAAGAAGGATGTGGAATTTGTCTGGACAGAAGAATGTCAAACCGCATTCGATGAGCTAAAAAGGAGATTGACGACAGCACCAGTTTTGACGTTGCCATCAGGGACAGGTGGATTCACTATCTACAGTGATGCTTCAGGAAAAGGGTTGTGATGCGTTCTTCAACAACACGGGAAAGTAATTGCCTATGCTTCAAGACAATTACGCCCTCATGAAAAGAACTATCCCACTCACGATCTGGAGTTAGCGGCAGTTATCTTTGCCCTAAAGCTGTGGAAGCACTATCTGTACGGAGAGCGTGTGGAGATCTTCACAGACCACAAGAGCTTAAAGTACATGTTTACACAGAAGGAGCTGCATATGAGACAAAGAAGGTGGTTAGAATTGATGAAAGACTTTAATATCTCATTACAGTATCATCCAGGGAAAGCCAACGTAGTCGGGATGCCTTAAGCAGGTACCCAATGGCTATGTGCTTGACTTCTGATAGACACTTATTAACTGATCTTGAGAGCTTGAAAATTGAGGTATTAGTTCCAGGAGATGAGATTCAGATGTGGGGACTGCAGATTCAATCAGAGTTGATAGACAGAATTAGAGCTGCGCAGTATGATGATGAGACTCTAAGGAATATTAGGGCACAAGTTCAGGCAGGATTGATGGACGATTTCACTATTGCGGATGATAGATCCTTACGATATGGCACGAGGATGTGTGTGCCAAGCGGAGAGCTGCACGAAAAAGTTTTACAGGAGGCACACCGCTCTCAGTACTCGATGCATCCCGGAGCCAACAAGATGTATCGAGATTTAAGGAAGCATGTATGGTGGTATGGTATGAAGCGCGAAGTATCACGCTTCGTATCCCGATGTTTAGTGTGCCAACAGGTGAAAGCAGATCGACAGAGGCCAGGGGGACTGCTTCAACCTTTACCCATTCCAGAATGGAAGTGGAAGCACGTGACTATGGACTTCGTTTTGGGACTTTCTCGTTCTCCAGAAGGAAAAGACGCAATTTGGGTCATCGTGGATAGGTTGACCAAATTAGCCCACTTCTCACCTTTTAAAGTGGGTACTTCAACGGAGAAGCTAGCAGAGATATACGTACAGCAGATTGTCAGGTTACATGGAGTTTCTGTGAGTATTGTCTCAGAATGGGATAGTCGTTTCACTTCCCATTTCTGGAGGAGCCTGCAGTCTAGCTTGGGCACTCAGCTCAAGTTCAGTACCGCATATCACCCTCAGACAGACGGGCATTCTGAAAGGACTATTCAGACTCTTGAAGATATGCTACGCACTTGCGTATTGGATCTCGGAGGTTCTTGGGAGGATCATCTACACTTGGTAGAGTTTGCTTACAACAACAGCTACCAGGCCAGCATTGAGATGTCACCATTCAAGGCTTTATATGGACGGAGGTGTCGTACCCCTTTATCTTGGGATGATGTTGGAGAAAAAGCCTTGTTAGGACCAGAAATGGTCGTGGATGCAGTAGAAAAGGTAAAACTTATCAGAGACAGACTGCGAGTGGCGCAGGACAGACAGCGGCATTGGACAGATAGCCACCGTAGACCCCTAGAGTTTCAGGTATTGTTTTGATTTGTTTTGTTTGGTTTGCGATTGCTTTGTTTAGGTTGCGTGTTAAGATCGTTGTTCTAGGTTGGCGATTTGGTGTTCCTACGGATTTCTCCGACGCGGGGCATGATTCATTTCGGCAGAGGAGGAAAGCTTAGTCCACGATACATCGCGCCCTTCAGTGTTCTTACAAGGGTCGGTGCAGTGGCCTATAGACTAGACTTGCCGCCTGCTCTAGATGGAGTACATAACGTGTTCCACGTGTCGCAGTTGAGACGGTACGTGACAGATCCTAGTCACGTATTAGATCACTCGGAGATCAAAGTTGGACCGACACTCAGCTATCCTGAACAACCGGTGGAGATCTTGGATCGTAGAGAGAAGATATTGCGGAACCAGACTATTCCCTTGGTTCGTGTTGCATGGAGAAATCACTCTCCAGGAGAATCAACTTGGGAGAGAGAGGACGAAATGCGCGAGCGGTATCCATATCTCTTCGAGACTTGAGGTATAATTCATTAATTGATTGCTTGTTCTTGTGTTAGTTATTTTAAATTTCGAGGACAAAATTCTTTAAGGAGGGTAGACTTGTCACCCCCACTTTTTGGATTAGGGGTATTTTCGTCTTTTCATAATTAATGAGTAAATGATTGCATGGTAATCAATTTTATTTAAATTATGGTGACCTTAATTTATTGTTGCACTTTATCGTTATTCGATAACTAGGACGCTACGCTAGATTTGTCTTCCATCAGACTCGCACCCTTGTCCTAGACACGCCAGACCGTTCATTGATGCTTGTGTCCCACGTAAATCCAGCCCTTTGTACTTCTATTTAATTATAGAACATCTTCTTGCATTTAATTTTAATTAAGCAAACAATAAACCTATTTCATGCAATTTTCGTAATTTCATTGAACCCATTCGAACCCTAGCCCATTGGAATATCTCCATAATAAGCCAAGGCCTTTTCCTAGTATTGACCAAAGTCAATATATTCTAGGTCAAACCCACACCCTTGTACATATATATATATATATATATATATATATATATATATATATATATATATATATATATATATATATATATATATATATATATCATCCTATTTACTCCTTTCCCTTAAACCTTAACCTAATACTACCAGCCGACATCCCCTCTTCACCCTACTGTTCACCGCCGAAACTCGACGTGAACGCCGGAGCCGAGCGGTCAGAGCCGACCACTACTCGACTGTCGACCCCCCCCCCCCCCGCGACTGAACGTCGGAGACCGGTCAGACCCGTTGACCCCGAGCCGCCTGGATCCCATCGACCAAGCCCCGACTGCCCCGCTTGAGCGCTGAACCGACACGCACGACTACACAGAGCCGCGTCAAACTCGCCACGCTTAACCGAGCTCCACTGCCCAGACCGGACGACGCTGCCAGACCGGACGACGCTGCCAGACCGGATGACTCGCCTGCGCACGCCGGATGACTCGCCTGTACGCCGGACGACCGCTGACCTCGCTGTACCCGACCGGAGCAGCCCTTCGGACTCGACGATGTCGCGACACGCACGTCTCATTCCCGCGCCCAGGTTCGAGTTCCCTCTCGCGTACGTGTACGCGTACACGCACACACATATTCTTCCTTGTATGCATGCGTAGGATTAGCTATGATAGTATACACGTATCGTATGATGGTAGATTAGTGTGTTGTATATACATATTATATATCTATATGAATATAAACCTAATTAGTATATATGTATGGTACATGTATTAGTATAGGGTTAAATGTATTTTTGGCATATATATGGTATCTCTCAATTAGTATAAATACATATATATACGTATTGTATACATCTCCCTAGTATATGTTTAATATATATATATAAAGTATTAATTCTATTTAAAGTATATATATACATATGTCTATTATTTTGTAACTAATAGACATTTATGTATGATTAGATCATATTATAGATGACTTGAATGTAACCACGGATACCCCGTAATTACATTGACCTGTGACCATGTAGTATGTTAGCAGACTGCCATATGTACACTGACGTACTGGCAAGACCGTACCATTGACTGTCTGTTATGCATAGCGACTACAGACATGACCCCCTAGCGTAGTCTGTGAGATCATGGTGTTTGATTGTGTATTAGTGTAATGTCTGATACAGTATTGTGTTTATGATATATCTATAGGACTGTTGGATCACTCAGATGGTACTTTGGAACCCGGATATTGGTATTGCCATCTAAGGACCACAGGCGAGTACATTCTCTGACAGTTTCTATTATGTTGATTATCTCTATAATTCTTGTTGTATAGCGTACATGACTCCGACACTGTTATTTACACGAGTTAGCATCATTGAGACCTGTCACGAGGAGTCGTGATTGGAATCCATCGTGCTAGCTGGGGAAAATGGGGAAGTATTAGTAGTTTATGTGATCATACCCAACTTACATGCAGCATTAGCTCACCCACATTCACGTCGGTGCAGCCTTACTCTTACATGCCTCATCGCTGTTACATCTGGTTAGCCTGACCTGTTGGGGATGACCGCTAATCAATGTAATGAGTCATATAGTCCTAAGCCGATCACATGATATACTGATGTTTCACATACTTAGTTAGATATTCTTGACATGCATCTCTAGTACATTGATCTAGCATCTCTACATGTTCTAGTTGTTGTTCTTGTACACACTTACATACCAGTTCATTGTTCTTGCATACACTTGTAGTTCTATTCCTTGTCAGATGCATATTGATGATGATGTTCCAATACTTTATTATAGTATTTCTTTTATTCCAGTATTTCTTATTGCCAGTATCTCCTATCTGTCTTGTATTTCTTTACACTGTGTTATAGTTTTTGTCAATATATGTGGAACTGCTGTTAGAGGTGTATTTTTGTTCCAATCCTGACTGGATATTTTTTTCAGAGAATCTTGAGGATTTCTGTACCACGCACTATGAACCAGGTATAGATGCAGACTATGCACCAGAGATCCTAGAGGAGACCATGCTTCTAGATGAGGCATTGCCTACAACTATCTAGATAGTATTTATTTATGCTTGAGACTTATGGAGGTTATTCAGTTTATGTTTAGACTTATGTTAAGTTTAATTGGAGACTTGTGTTGGACAGCAAGACTGTGAGTTATCTTTATGTTTGAGACATGGTGTTTAACTATGTCATTTCCTTTTATCTTTTATCGTGCCTTATAGTTGTTGTGATTGAGTTACCTTGTGAGATTATTGTGAGATGTATATTAACCTCCTTATGGAGATGGATATCATTGACAGGTGTTTAGCTATTTAGTATTACTGTGACCTAGACAGCATTCCGCCGATGCTGCGGCGTAGGCTGGACGTACCCACGCTCTCGTTCCCCTATACCGGGTGCGGGTCGTGATACATTTTTAGTGGTGACCCATGCAGGTCTAGTTTCGCAAGTTATGCGATATCGTGGTAGTGCGACAACTTAGTTGTACTGCTGCGAGCCTGTGCTAGGATATAGGAAATAGGATCTAGGATGAGAATATGCTCAATCACACTAGGAAATTCTTAACTTCTTATTGCTATTCTAATGGATTACTTCCTTTAGCACTGTAGTGTCCTTCCTTGATAATATCACATCTATCACCTTAATTGATTCTTTGATCTATATTCAGGATGTCGCCGAATACTAGATCCATGAGAATGGGAGCAGCCAATTCAGAGAGGACTGCTACCCCTCAACCTGACGAACAGATACCTGGAGATTCTCCTATATCTTCTGTTCATATGGGAGTGTCTGCAGCCAACGGAATTCCTCCTCCACCTATACAGAGGATTGCCCCAACTATGACAGACAACCTTCCACCACCACCGACACCTATTCCCGGAGGAGTGCCCGTTGACGGGTCACAGATGTTCGCATTGATGCAGGGCATGCTAGAGGCCCAGAGAGTAACGGCAGAGGCTCAGTGTGTTCAAGCTGAGGCTCAGAGAATGCAAGCAGAAGCACACCAGGTACAGACCGAACTGATGAGAGAGAGCATGGAGAATGCTCATCAGGTGACTCTCCAAGCTGTGGAGAGGGTAGCACGACAACCGCAACATCAAGGTCAACAACAACAGAGGCCCGGTACCATAGTGGACTTTAAAAGGATGATGCCTCAGGAGTTCAAAGGCACAGAAGGAATACTATATGCTGACGAATGGTTAGAAGACATAGAGAGGAATTTGCGCTTATCACAGATTTCAGAAATTCTTCAGATAGAGGTCGCTGGCAGTTAGATGTTTGATATCGCACCGACGTGGTATCATACAGAGCCGAGACTCGCCGCTGAAGGACTTACTTGGGAGGACTTTAAGGAACTCTTTAAAGAGAAATTCTTTCCTGACGTAGCCTTGGGAGCATTAGAAAGTTAGTTCCATGACTTAGTCCAAGGAGGCATGTCAGTCGACGAATATGCTACAGAGTTTTGTCGATTGAGTCAATTTGCGCCATCGATGGTTCGAGACCCAGGAGATAGAGCTCAGAAATTCAGGAAGGGATTAAATAGGGAGATCAAGTCTCGTACTTCGGGACGACGTACTGCTACATTTGAGAGTATTCTGATGGATGCCCAGATTGCCGAAGACGACTTGGACCTCAGGCCCAAGAGAGGACGCGATACATCTGGAGCAACCGGAGGTAACACAGGACCAGCCAAGCGCCCACACTTTCAATAACAACTTAGGCCGTACCAGCAACAACACCAGCAATAACACCAGCAGCAACACTAGCAACATGCACCAATTCGAGGACATGCTCAACAACAGCAACCACAAAGACATAATCAACTCGTTGCCCCATGTTCGTATTGCGAAAAGATGGGACATACAAGAGACATCTGCGGAAAAAGGTTGGGCACTTGCTTATCGTGTGGATCAGCAGCACATCAGCTGAGGGACTGCCCAGCTATTCAGACTCGACAAGGAGGAGGAGCAGCTCAGAGAGGACCAGCCAGAGCACCTATTGTACCAGGAGGCCAGCAGAAAGGACCTCCACTTCCATCACAGCAGGAGAGGTTTGCTCAGCAGCAGCAGCAACAGAGAGGAGCACCACAATGACGAACTTATGCCATGACCACTGAGGAGGCCGAGCCAGCTGGAGACGTGATTTCAGGTTCAGTTTTACTCAATTCTATTCCAGCACTTGCATTATTTGATTCTGGCACTTCCCATAGTTTTGTATCTGTATCTTATGCCCTTAAGCATCATTTAGAAACGGAACCATTAGATAGGACTTGCAAGATCACGACAGGAGAAGGCATTATCCTAGTCCATGATTGTTGCAAGGATCGGAGAGTGTCATTGGAAGGCCGAGAGTTGAGCGTGAGTTTACTCGTCATGCCACTTCCGGAATACGATATTGTACTCTGAATGGACTGGTTAAGTAAACACCATGCTTCTATAAATTGTCACGGAGGAAGAGTAGTATTTTGACCACCAGGAGAGCCAGAGTTTGAGATTGCCAGAGGAGCAGAGGAGCGGAGCAGAGGCACTTTTTGCGGAGCCAGGGTGGAAGAAGAAGAGTTATCGCATCCACTTATAGCGGAATTCCTGGATATATTTCCAGAGGAGTTGCCAGGTTTGCCACCAGACAGAGATGTTGAGTTCTCTATAGACTTGATACCAGGAGCAGAGCCTATTTCACAACATGTCTATAGAGTTAACAACAACGAATTGGTAGAACTAAAGAAACAAGTTGAGGAGCTGCAAGACAAAGGTTTTATTAGATCCAGTTCATCGCCATGGGGAGCACCAGTATTATTTGTACCAAAGAAGGATAGCACGGTACATATATGTATTGATTATAGAGCTATGAATAACCTCACTATCAAAAACAAATACCCGCTGCCGAGGATAGATGATCTTTTCGATGAATTGAACGGAGCGAAGGTATTTTCAAAAATAGACTTGAGGTCAGGCTATCACAAGGTGAAAGTGAAGAAAGAAGACATACCGAAGACCGCCTTTCGAACCAGATATGGCCAGTTTGAATTTACAGTAATGCCGTTTGGTTTAACCAATGCACCAGCAGTATTTATGAACTTGATGAACAAGGTGTTCCACCAATACCTTGACAAGTTCGTAGTGGTGTTTATTGACGACATTCTAGTATATTCAAAAACCACATAAGAGCATGAAGAGCACTTGAGAATAGTCTTAGAAACACTCAGGAGAGAGAAATTATACGGGAAGCTTTCAAAGTGTGAGTTCTTTCTTGAAAAGGTTAAATTTCTTGGACATATGGTAACGGCTGACGGAATTTCAGTTAACCCAAAGAAGATAGAGGCAGTAAAGTCATGGGCTACCCCCGGTACGGTAGCTGAAATCAGGAGCTTTCTCGGACTAGCAGGATACTATAGAAGATTTGTACAAGACTTCTCCAAGATTGCAGAGCCAATGACTAGGCTGACCAAGAAGGATGTAGAATTTGTCTGGACAGAAGAATGTCAAACCGCATTCGATGAGCTAAAAAGGAGATTGACGACAGCACCAGTTTTGACGTTGCCATCAGGGACAAGTGGATTCACTATCTACAGTGATGCTTCAGGAAAAGGGTTGTGATGCGTTCTTCAACAACACGGAAAAGTAATTGCCTATGCTTCAAGACAATTACGCCCTCATGAAAAGAACTACCCCACTCACGATCTGGAGTTAGCGGCAGTTATCTTTGCCCTAAAGCTGTGGAAGCACTATCTGTACGGAGAGCGTGTGGAGATCTTCACAGACCACAAGAGCTTAAAGTACATGTTTACACAGAAGGAGCTGCATATGAGACAAAGGAGGTGGTTAGAATTGATAAAAGACTTTGATATCTCATTACAGTATCATCCAGGGAAAGCCAACGTAGTCGCGGATGCCTTAAGCAGGTACCCAATGGCTATGTGCTTGACTTCGGATAGACACTTATTAACTGATCTTGAGAGCTTGAAAATTAAGGTATTAGTTCCAGGAGATGAGATTCAGATGTGGGGACTGCAGATTCAATCAGAGTTGATAGACAGAATTAGAGCTGCGCAGTATGATGATGAGACTCTAAGGAATATTAGGGCACAAGTTCAGGCAGGATTGATGGACGATTTCACTATTGCGGATGATAGATCCTTACGATATGGCACGAGGATGTGTGTGCCAAGCGGAGAGCTGCACGAAAAAGTTTTACAGGAGGCACACCGCTCTCAGTACTCGATGCATCCCGGAGCCAACAAGATGTATCGAGATTTAAGGAAGCATGTATGGTGGTATGGTATGAAGCGCGAAGTATCACGCTTCGTATCCCGATATTTAGTGTGCCAACAGGTGAAAGCAGATCGACAGAGGCCAGGGGGACTGCTTCAACCTTTACCCATTCCAGAATGGAAGTGGGAGCACGTGACTATGGACTTCGTTTTGGGACTTTCTCGTTCTCCAGAAGGAAAAGACGCAATTTGGGTCATCGTGGATAGGTTGACCAAATTAGCCCACTTCTCACCTTTTAAAGTGGGTACTTCAACGGAGAAGCTAGCAGAGATATACGTACAGCAGATTGTCAGGTTACATGGAGTTTCTGTGAGTATTGTCTCAGAATGGGATAGTCGTTTCACTTCCCATTTCTGGAGGAGCCTGCAGTCTAGCTTGGGCACTCAGCTCAAGTTCAGTACCGCATATCACCCTCAGACAGACGGGCATTCTGAAAGGACTATTCAGACTCTTGAAGATATGCTACGCACTTGCGTATTGGATCTCGGAGGTTCTTGGGAGGATCATCTACACTTGGTAGAGTTTGCTTACAACAACAGCTACCAGGCCAGCATTGAGATGTCACCATTCAAGGCTTTATATGGACGGAGGTGTCGTACCCCTTTATCTTGGGATGATGTTGGAGAAAAAGCCTTGTTAGGACCAGAAATGGTCGTGGATGCAGCAGAAAAGGTAAAACTTATCAGAGACAGACTGCGAGTGGCGCAGGACAGACAGCGGCATTGGACAGATAGCCACCGTAGACCCCTAGAGTTTCAGGTATTGTTTTGATTTGTTTTGTTTGGTTTGTGATTGCTTTGTTTAGGTTGCGTGTTAAGATCGTTGTTCTAGGTTGGCGATTTGGTGTTCCTACGGATTTCTCCGACGCGGGGCATGATTCATTTCGGCAGAGAAGGAAAGCTTAGTCCACGATACATCGGGCCCTTCAGTGTTCTTACAAGGGTCGGTGCAGTGGCCTATAGACTAGACTTGCCGCCTGCTTTAGATGGAGTACATAACGTGTTCCACGTGTCACAGTTGAGACGGTACGTGGCAGATCCTAGTCACGTATTAGATCACTCGGAGATCAAAGTTGGACCGACACTCAGCTATCCTGAATAATCGGTGGAGATCTTGGATCGTAGAGAGAAGATATTGCGGAACCAGACTATTCCCTTGGTTCGTGTTGCATGGAGAAATCACTCTCCAGGAGAATCAACTTGGGAGAGAGAGGACGAAATGTGCGAGCGGTATCCATATCTCTTCGAGACTTGAGGTATAATTCATTAATCGATTGCTTGTTCTTGTGTTAGTTATTTTAAATTTCGAGGACAAAATTCTTTAAGGAGGGTAGACTTGTCACCCCCACTTTTTGGATTAGGGGTATTTTCGTCTTTTCGTAATTAATGAGTAAATGATTGCATGGTAATCAATTTTATTTAAATTATGGTGACCTTAATTTATTGTTGCACTTTATCGTTATTCGATAACTAGGATGCTACGCTAGATTTGTCTTCCATCAGACTCGCACCCTTGTCCTAGACACGCCAGACCGTTCATTGATGCTTGTGTCCCACGTAAATTCAGCCCTTTGTACTTCTATTTAATTATAGAACATCTCCTTTCATTTAATTTTAATTAAGCAAACAATAAACCTATTTCATGCAATTTTCGTAATTTCATTGAACCCATTCGAACCCTAGCCCATTGGAATATCTCCATAATAAGCCAAGGCCTTTTCCTAGTATTGACCAAAGTCAATATATTCTAGGTCAAACCCACACCCTTGTATATATATATATATATATATATATATATATATATATATCATCCTATTTACTCCTTTCCCTTAAACCTAAACCTAATACTCCCAGCCGACATCCCCTCTTCACCCTACTGTTCACCGCCGAAACTCGACGTGAACGCCGGAGCCGAGCGGTCAGAGCCGACCACTACTCGACTGTCGACCCCCCCCCCGCGACTGAACGTCGGAGACCGGTCAGACCCGCTGACCCTGAGCCGCCTGGATCCCATCGACCAAGCCCCGACTGCCCCGCTTGAGCGCTGAACCGACACGCACGACTGCACAGAGCCGCGTCGAACTCGCCACGCTTAACCGAGCTCCACTGCCCAGACCGGATGACGCTGCCAGACCGGACGACGCTGCCCAGACCGGATGACGCTGCCAGACCGGATGACTCGCCTGCGCACGCCGGACGACTCGCCTGTACGCCGGGCGACCGCTGACCTTGCTGTACCCGACCGGAGCAGCCCTTCCGACTCGACGATGCCGCGACACGCACGTCTCATTCCCGCGCCCAGGTTCGAGTTCCCTCTCGCGTACGTGTACGCGTACACGCACACACGTATTCTTCCTTGTATGCATGCGTAGGATTAGCTATGATAGTATACACGTATCGTATGATGGTAGATTAGTGTGTTGTATATACATATTATATCTCTATATGAATATAAACCTAATTAGTATATATGTATGGTACATGTATTAGTATAGGGTTAAATATATTTTTGGCATATATATGGTATCTCTCAATTAGTATAAATACATATATATACGTATTGTATACATCTCCCTAGTATATGTTTAATATATATATATAAAGTATTAATTTTATTTAAAGTATATATATACATATGTCTATTATTTTGTAACTAATAGACATTTATGTATGATTAGATCATATTATAGATGACTTGAATGTAACCACGGATACCCCGTAATTATATTGACCTGTGACCATGTAGTATGTTAGCAGACTGCCATATGTACACTGACGTACTGGCAAGACCGTACCATTGACTGTCTGTTATGCATAGCGACTACAGACATGACCCCCTAGCGTAGTCTGTGAGATCATGGTGTTTGATTGTGTATTAGTGTAATGTCTGATACAGTATTGTGTTTATGATATATCTATAGGACTGTTGGATCACTCAGACGGTACTTTGGAACCCGGATATTGGTATTGCCATCTAAGGACCACAGGCGAGTACATTCTCTGACAGTTTCCATTATGTTGATTATCTCTATAATTTTTGTTGTATAGCGTACATGACTCCGACACTGTTATTTACACGAGTTAGCATCATTGAGACCTGTCACGAGGAGTCGTGATTGGAATCCATCGTGCTAGCTGGGGAAAATGGGGAAGTATTAGTAGTTTATGTGATCATACCCAACTTACATGCAGCATTAGCTCACCCACATTCACGTCAGTGTAGCCTTACCCTTATATGCCTCATCGCTGTTACATATGGTTAGCTTGACCTGTTGGGGATGACCGCTAATCAATGTAATGAGTCATATAGTCCCAAGCCGATCACATGATATACTGATGTTTCACACACTTAGTTAGATATTCTTGACATGCATCTCTAGTACATTGATCTAGTATCTCTACATGTTCTAGTTGTTGTTCTTGTACACACTTATATACCAGTTCATTGTTCTTGCGTACACTTGTAGTTCTATTCCTTGTCAGATGCATATTGATGATGATGTTCCAGTACTTTATTCCAGCATTTCTTTTATTCCAGTATTTCTTATTGCCAGTATCTTCTATCTGTCTTGTATTTCTTTACACTATGTTATAGTTTTTGTCAATATATGTGGAACTGCTGTTAGAGGTGTATTTTTTTTCCAATCCTGAGTGGATATTTTTTCCAGAGAATCTTGAGGATTTCTGTACCAAGCACTACGGACCAGGTATAGATACAGACTATGCACCAGAGATCCTAGAGGAGACCATGCTTCAAGATGAGGCATTGCCTACAGCTATCTAGATAGTATTTATTTATGCTTGAGACTTATGGAGGTTATTCAGTTTATGTTTAGACTTATGTTAAGTTTAATTGGAGACTTGTGTTGGACAACTAGACTGTGAGTTATCTTTATGTTTGAGACATGGTGTTTAACTATGTCATTTCCTTTTATCTTTTATCGTGCCTTATAGTTGTTGTGATTGAGTTACCTTGTGAGATTATTGTGAGATGTATATTGACCTCCTTATGGAGATGGATATCATTGACAGGTGTTTAGCTATATAGTATTACAGTGACCTAGACAGCGTTCTACCGTCGATGCTGCGGCGTAGGCTAGACGTACCCACGCTCTCGTGCCCCTATAACGGGTGTGGGTCGTGACAGCAAGTACCTCTCAGAGAGAACTAGTCCAAGAATAAGTTGTCGTTGATGAGACAATATTTGAAGCAGATCCCGCTGAGCCGAGAGAAAAATGAGTGAGGAGGTCGAAGGACTTCAGAGGAGACTTTATTACCTATCATGTGGAAGCTGATTCGCTTAGCTATGATTAGGCAATGGACACCAGAGATGTTATTTTCTAGAAAGAGGCTATCTATGACGAGTGTGATAAGAAACTGAAGACTAACCCAGGAAAGAGCATCAGACAGTTGGAGTATTCTAGCGTCATCGGGAGCTTGATGTATGCTACAAATGCCACTAGGCCTGACATTGCTTTTGCCATAGGGATGCTGAGTAGATTCATGAGTTACCCAAGTTTTGAACACTAGAAAACTATGAAGAGGGTGATGGAATACCTCTAGAAGACTCAGAAGTTTACACTTTACTACATCAAAGATCTAGCAGTAGTAGAAGACTTCAGTGATGCTAGCTGCTGCTAGAAAAAGGAGAGCGAGAGATCCACAAGAGGATATATTTTCTCAATGGGTGGAGCTGCTATATCGTGGAAGTCAAAGAAGCATACTATGTTCTCATGCTCATCAATGGAGTCTGAGTTCTATGCACTTGCAACTGCAGCAGATGAGATAGAATGGCTTCGGGAGCTCATGTACGTTCTTCCATTGGTTGGTACACAGATTCCAGCTGTACCGATATACTATTACAACCAGGCAGCTGCAATAGTAGCATCTAACAATCTCTTCAATGGTAAGAAAATGACTGTGCGACTTTGACACAGAATATTGAATAATCTTTTCACCCTCACTTTTCCAGCTAGGGGTAGTTTGGTAATTTGGTATGGGTATTTATTTTTTGGAATGTAATATTAAATATTGTGCATGTTTAATATTTATATATTGTATTATTTATTTATTTTTAGATGTTAGATTTTATTTCGGATTTTTGTAGTGGACCTAACTAGTTTAGATTAGATCCATGGACCAACATTTAATTCTAGTTAGAATTGAGCCCAATAGTAAGCCCATTTATTAGGAGGATGAATTACTTAGTTAAACCAATTACACTAGAACCTTCTCTCCTTAATTAATTCTTTCATGACAAGCCCCAATGGGTATTATGGATATTTTATAATAACTTGGTGGAGGGGGTAGAGGCCGGCCACCTATGGGAGTGGGGATAGACTCTCTCTCTTTATTTTTTATTCCAAATATAGATCTAAAATTTTTTCTCTACCAAATTTCTTTATTCCCACACCAATTCCTACCCAAATTTTTTCTAATTTCTTTCTTATTCTTCATTAGAGGCTATTAGAACAAGGATCTACAAGGAGCAAGCAAGGATCTATAAGGAGGAAGCAAGGATCTACAAGGAGGAGCAAGGATCTACAAGTTGAAGGCTCTTGACACTCAATTTAGGAATTTTATTGGGAATCCATCTCCCAATAGGTACAATTCAATTTTTTCTCTATAATTAGACTCTAAATCTGTCATTTAATTATTAGGAACCCCCATGTATTAAGACTACCCATAGAAATTAAAAATTTATATGGTATTTTGTGTGTATATTGGGAGAGTTACGAAATTGACACATCAATTATGTGTCATGAGACCAATTAGATCTAATTAGACTTAGATTGGGGTTATAAGATTAGGTACGTGTCCACAAATGGATACCTATAGGCCGTATCATGGTATCTTACGATACGGTATGAAACAAAGACAATTTTGGATGAATTGCATGAATTCTCTTCATGATGTGTTACAATAACTTCTAATAGTTGTAATTATATATATATGACTTAGGAATGATAAATTGTTGATTATGGGGGAGTTTGGAACTTCATTCGATTGAGTATCATAGATATCCTGGTATGTACCATAGGTATTTGTCTTAATGTTTCTCTCTCTCTCTATATATATGAATAGACATATCTATATATTAATAGACATATCTATATATGTATGTGTGTATATTATATAGATGTACATATATATGTAAGTGTGTGAGTGAGTGGGTGTCGAGTGTCAGTGTATCAGTAGGGGAGGGAAGTAGTGTATCGAGTAGTTCAGTAGCATATAGAGCAGTGCATTGTGAGCGTTTGCTTTGAGTATTTGCTGCAGCAGCACAGAGTATCGGCAATGCAAGTGAGATATAGCATCAAGCATGCAGTAGCAATGGCTGAAGCAGTGTAGTAGTACAACAACTGTAGCAACAAGCAGAGCACACAACATCATTAGCAGTAGGCACAATAAGAGCACCAAGTGCAGCAGTAGTTGGTGAACTAACTCCCTGCACAAGTGATCAGTTGAGTGGTTTGAGTTGTGCACAAGTGTAGGTATTATCAATTGGTGTGGAAATATTCTAGGAAGTATTAACAGTAAGGTTAGGGGAGTACCTCAGTACTGATACCATAAGTAACAGCTGTGACTGATACTTGGTGTGAGTTTGAGTGGTGTATTTTGATACATGAGTGTAAGAACATCATGTATTTAATGAACTGAACCTTAATGAGCAGGTGAGTGAGGGGAGAGACTCTCTCTCTCTTCATTTTTTATTCCAAATCTAGATCTAGAATTTTTCCTCTTCCAATTTTTTTCATTCCCACATCAATTCCTACCCAAATTTCTTCTCATTTCCTTTTCTATTCTTTATTGGAGGCTATTAGAACAAAGATTTACAAGAAGAAAGCAAGGATCTACAAGGAGAAAGCAAGGATATACAAGGAGGAACAATGATCTACAAGGTGAAGGCTCTTGACACTTAATTTAGGAATTTTATTGGAAATCTATCTCCTAATAGGTACAATTCAGTTTTTCTCTCTAATTAGACTCTAAATCTATAATTTAATTATTATGAACCCTCCCATGTACTAAGGCTACCCATAGAAATTGGAATTAGGTTCACAGGAGGCCTATGGAGAAAGTTATGTGGTATTTTGTGTGTATATTGGAGGAATTACGAAATTGATATATCAATTATGTATCATGAGACCAATTAGATCTAATTAGACTTAGATTGGGGTTATAGGACTAGGTACGTATCCACAAATGGATACATATAGGCCATATCACGATATCTTGCGATATGGTGTGATATAGAGTCAATTTTGGGTGAATTGCATGAATTCTCTTCATGATGTGTTGCAATGACTTCTAATAGTTGTAATTATATATATGACTTGTAGGAATGATAATATGGATTATGGGGAGTTTGGCACTTCATTGGATTGAGTATCATAGATATCCTAGTATGCACCATAGGTTTTTGTCTTAATGTCTCTCTCTCTATATATATATGTATGAATAGACATATCTATATATGTATATGTGTATGTTGTATAGATGTGTGTATATATATGTAAGTGTATGAGTGAGTGAGTATCGAGTGTCAGTGTATCAGTAGGGGAGGAAAGTAGTGTATCGAGCAGTTCAGTAGCATGTAGAGCAGTGCATTGTGAGCGTTTGCTTTAAGCATTTGCTGCAGCAGTATTATCAATGCAAGTGACATGCAGCAGCAATAGCTGTAGCAGTACAGTAGTGCAGCAATTGCATCAACAAGCAGAATGCACAATAGCAGTAGCAGCAGGCACAACAAGAGAAGCAAAGTGCGCATACTGTTCAAAGCTATACAAGTATCTTGCTAGTTTAAAGGTCCCAATTTGGAAAATTTAAGAAAACCCAATGTCCCATATAATAAGTCCATAATACGTTATGAGACTGAAATAAGCTACTTTCTTTTATAGAAAGATGCCGAAAGCGAGTAATTCGGGAACATCACAAACACCAAGAGTGAGTGATGATCAAATTGATCGACTAATCGACATGTTTAAAAATCAAGAAGAATAATACAATGCCCAAACAAGAACAATTTGAGGCTTAGCAGCAGCGGGCTGATGCTTGAGCCATGGCATAACAAAAGCAGTTAGACTCTTCGACCCAGATAGTGACAACATTGGCCGCAAATAGTAGTGGATCTGGGATAACGACGACACCGGTGGTAGAAGCCACAGTAACGCCTCGAGGAAACAGACTTGCAGAAGCTGATGAGCCCCAACCAGCGGCCAGGAAGTCTACCTTTAAATATGAACTACTACCAGTACAAACTTACTAATTAATACCTAACTTATACTAGCTGTTACACTATATCACACATAAGTGGACTAATACACCAACTGATTAATTACTTAACTATATCCTAACTGATCCAAGCTAATAACACTAACGGCCAACTAGTCACTAACTTACAATGATTCCTACACTAACAGACACCACACCAATATCCATACGACACTCATAATCCAAATCAATACTCATGATACTAAGTTACAATCCAGGATACTTATTTTCAAGTTATTTGGATATCATTCCAACACTAGACATTAACCTCCATCCTTATACACTCAACTTATCTCACCTAGCTGTATAACCCGACCTCCAAATCAAAGTTCCTGATACATATACTAAAGTCAATATTAACACACATTCGGAACACTCCTCACTCACTTGCTCATTAAGGTTCAGTTCATTTAATACATAATGTATCTTACACTTATGTATCAAAATACACCACTCAAACTCCCACCAAGTATCAGTCACAGCTGTTACTTATGGTATCAGTACTGAGGTACTCCCCTAACCTTACTGTTAATACTTCCTGGAACATCACCACAAAAATTGATAACACCTACACTTGTGCACAACTCAAACCACTCAACTGATCACTTGTGCAGTGAGTTAGTTCACCAAATGCTGCTGATCACTTGAAAAGTTTTCTTAAAATTTTCCAAATTGGGACCTTTAAACTAGTAAGATACTTGTATAGCTTTGAAAATAGTTCACAAATTAGGACCTTTGAAATCTCTTGAAAACTTATATCATTTTCAAAAATGATGGTTGAAGAGACCAGGATGTAAAGCCGTGCTCTGATACCAACTTGTCAAGCCCCAATCCCGCAAGGGCCGATCTTCCTCGCTTGGCCTTGCGAAACCGATCGTCCTCGCTTTGGCGTGATGCCGTACAAGCCTAATTTGCGCTTGCACAAGGAATAGTACCTGTACAAAATACAAAATAGACAAGATATAAAGCATCACAGATATATCCTTGTAGAAAACCATAGATTGAACACATATGATAGGAATCCAAAATACGTTCTTTATTAAAATACTGAAATAGATTACAATGCATTTGCTTAGCTAATTACAAAATATGCCATAGTTGGTTTACATCTATTTGAAACCTAAAATACCTTAAAAGAAACTTTTACTAGGACAATAAGTAAAAACACCTTAAAAGAAACTTGCACATGAAGGAAACTAGTAGACTAGAAGGAAGAAGCTTGGCTTGCAACGAGAACGATTTCCACTGGATTGGATTCGCTCCTACAGGTTGAAGAGGCTTGCCACAGTCATGTCCTCAGAACTTGATATGTCAACAAACGTGGGTCAGTACCCCACATGTACTGGCGAGTGACCAAAACCAAAATCACCTGATAATCCATACTAAGTAAACTTGTGAAGCTACCATCCTCATTAAGTGATCTTTCTAGTTGTCTAGGTTCTTTTTAGCAAGGCATGCAAATGAACATAAACAATAAAGTAAGCCATATAATGATAAATTTTATCCACAGTCGGTCGTTATCCCTGCAACATACATACAAATTAGCTATAATTTGCATATAATATAATATCAAGGGACATGGCATCAATATCTCAAGGGTCAAGAGACTTGATATATATATATATATATATCTTAAGTGTCAAGGGACTTGCCATCTATTGATTAGGGTAGAAAGAAGGTTGCACCTAGCATGCTCCCTAACTACATGATGGACCATAAGAGTTCTTCCTCATGAATTAGCAGCTGTGACTCAAGGTTCAGCTCTTCACTACTGCACATGAATGCCCTGCGACTCATCCGCGGTACCTCACCATAACGTAACATAAACACTAGCATCTGTGACACAAGGTTCTGCTCTGCACTAATGGACACAACACCCCACTACATCCTCAAGGGACCGTCCCTCAGGGTGCTATCAACAATCTCTTCTAGACTAATCGATTCCCAGTACCCCAGAAACAATTTGAGAGACTATTACCTTGTGCACAAGTTGTCCGAATCTGATGCAAGACATGAACTTCTATCAGATAAAATATCACAAGCACAATTCTAAACACAAGCACATATTTCTATCTTCTCTTTACTTATCTAATAGCTACACCCACTACATTACGAGTGACCGTACCTCAGGGTGCACTATTAACTCCTTTTCATGTAGCATCGAATACTTGTCAAATTGTAAGAGATTTTCTTGATTAGTGAGGCAATATTAACTTAGTGACATACAACAAAGTGGACTAGAAATTCTTTTATTAAATGTGCAGACAAAAGGATTCATCTAAGGACCGAAGCTACTCACTGAATGAATCAACGAGGAAATAGGGAAGCCTCACTTAGCGATCACTCCTTAGTTATGCGTCCTAAAATTGCAACAATATTTGGTTAGCATCCTTTGATCTCTTTCTCTTACGATTCGAAATGAACATGCAAGAGAGGAAAATGAACTTATGAAAACCAATCATCGAAAGCAACACAAAAATACAAGCAACATAAAACCAAGCAACAAAACATCCAACGAAAACTCTTGGACTTATTTCAATAGAAGTTGATCCATCTGTTGGAAAGGTTCATTGTACTTTGTCCATGCATCGATTGGGTCATAAGGTTTCCCCGATACTCAGTTTAAACTGAGTCACAAGCCGAAGGTATTACATTAGTAAACCGCTGGAAGCGTGGCACTACAGATCGTATGTGCGATTTCGGATTGAATCGAATGGATCAAAACTTAAGTTTGAGATGGAAGACTCAAGGATGTGATCGAAGTTAGCACGATTAGAATGATATTCGATGGATGATAGCACGCATGGAAACTTTAGAATAAGAAGGATATCGCTCGATCGAATTTAGCTTGAGTATGGATGTTATGGTTTCGAACTTGTATAAGTTTATATAATATCAATAGTTAAAAGATAGCACTATTTGATACAAGTTAATGAATTGTGTGGTTTGATGATTTGAGGCCGACGATGATGGATTTGAACTTGGGTTGGACGAGCGATCTTGAATCTAGTTCGAAGGATATCATGGAGTAAAACGAATATGATATTGTGCGAATGGTTTTGATACTTTTGTAAACATACTTGAAGATATTGAAATGGATCGAGGATGAACTGACTTTGGCTCGAGAATCTTTTAATTAAATGAATGACGGGTGCGTTATAGAATTAAATATTTGAACTTGGTTGATTTGAGGAAATGCTTGAGGTTGGATTTTTGGATCGATGCAATGGTGAGATGACTCGGTAAATTCTAGGATCATTTTGACTTATGGATTGATGCAAAAATGAGTCAAGAATACAAGTGATATAGGATATATGAGTCGAGGACGAGTTAGTCTAGATTGAAACAAAGACTATTCTTGGTGGATTTGTGAACGAATATGTGTGACGCTGGGCGACTTTCAAATTTGATTTCGTGATTTGGAGACTTAGAAAATATAACATGCAGTTGGTGATTAGAGTTATGATTTGGGGATGAATGACTTAGAGAATTTATGTTATGACTCGATGATTAAAATTATGAACTTGACTAGTAGATGTCATCGCTTAGACTTGAGGACTCGGATTTGTGCCTCTCTCAGAAGAGTGTGTCGATGATTTTATATCAAGGATTGTATTGTAATAGGCTTATCATAGGACGACTTTGCTGAACGGACTCGAACCCCTTGCACTGGATGTTGTTGATGTGTGTAGGGTGATCTATGCTCGATGTTTAAAAATCTGAGTTATGCGAGCTTAGGTTGAATACCCCGTATGAACGGACTATGGTTTGACCTTAGAAATTAGGGCAAGCATCCTGCGACAAATTTGCGAGATGAGAATCGCGAACTTGAACTATACCTATGACCTTGTGAGCTGACCTAGTAGTTAGACAGACAACCCTATGCCACGAGAGTGAACCGGTGTGACCGACTTTAGAGTATCGCTCAGTTAGGCGATAGAACTAGGGAAACAAGACTTAGAGATAGGACTTGGATGTTAGTTATTGGTTTGGATAGGTCTGCGATGGAAATGATGGAGACAGTATCAAAGATTTTTTGGAGGGAATATTTATGATAAGAATTGGTGATACTCAAGTAAAAGTTGGGCTAACTAGTTGAGTCGTTGCTTGGAAGAAACAGTAATGAATCAGAGAATTTGCTAGAACGGTATAGCTTGCTTGATTTGAGACTTCGCTTTCGCTAAGTTTGTTTGAATGCACATGTTTGGGGGACGCCTTAAATGTGTGTATGATCTAGACTCGCGATATGCTGAACTCAATGCAGTAGCTTGTCTGACTTCGCTATCACTAAGCTTGGTTGAAGTGCATGTATTAGGGTGATGCCTTGAATATATGCACAATCTAGACTTAGCGATATACAGAACTCGAATGCAGTTGTAGGTGAATGTGTGTTGATTCACACCGATGAGTTAGCGATTTCAGTAAGTTAGCATCTTCCTGAGACCTTCGTACACGATGGCTTGTAACATATCCCGTGTTTAGTGATATAGTTCTGCTCTAAGGTAAAGTAGAGACTGAATCAGAGAATGCGATGATCGAGTGGATATAGTCAACTCGAATTGAGTAATATAATCATTCAATAAAACGGGCAAGGCATGCGTGCGACACTTGATATTAAAAATAAATATGAAGTTATATTCAAATGGGTCTAATGACACAAAAAAGTATACTTTAATTAGATTCGATAATGGTGCAGTTCTGCGCAAGGCGCAATAGAGATTGAGTATAATGTAATGACCCTCTCAGTAGTTCGGTAGCATCGAAAGATAGAGTCGTTCGATAAAAATTGACTAGGGCATATGCACGGTAGGACCAGATCCGCTCAGGAAGTCTTGAGGATGAGACTTGTTCTGAGTTGGGTATAATGTAATGACCCACTCCGCTCGACCTGGATAGTCGATTCAAACAGTGCAAGTGCGACGATCTGTCATGCCTAGCATGTTGAGATGACTCGTTTGATGCAAAGGTATTCTGACTTGGCCCTTAAGAATTCAGACGTAGAATTTTTAAAGGCGCGCTCAGAGACTCGTTCTGCAGATGCAATTCATCGCTAAGGTGGGTAGCTTCGATGAAATTCTTTTTGCTTAGCCTGCACATCTAAAATACAGACGATAAATGTTAGATCACTAGGCGATAACCCTTGGATGCTAATAAATGAATTCAACGAACCTAGCTAAGGGAATAATCCCAACTTGTATTCTCTTGCATAGTACATAGAAATATAACCTGCTGCAAAAAGATAGTAATGTTCTTATGTGAATAGAGTTTTCATTATGTGCCATAGCGTATCTATCTGCACGATTCCTATGCTCATCACATAGTTCCATGCCACGGTCGGACAACACGATACATGTCTTGATTCATCTACTTTGGAAGGAAGACTATCAAATAGTCATTTCGTGAAAGTCTGAACATGAAAGTATTTGGGACTTTTGGTTCGCCAAGGCTGTTCCCAAACTAAGGGACTGTAGCATGACAAGTTACAAAAGAATATGATCAGGCAGCTTGGGGAGTAATACTTATTCAGGATAAGTACAAGACTGCTAAAGGGGTCAATAAGTTTATGAAAAAGATTAAGATTTGAACAAGTACATGACAAGTGACTTGAAAGACTAGAGATTTGCATGGTTATGGATAACTTGTGCATGAGGTATTTCATGGATTTCTTGGACGATCACCGGGGCATTAGAATCGTGTCGGCCTAGGAGGAATCAAAGGTATTGTGCAACCAAAATGGTGCTAGGATGCTCAAACTCCGATTTGGGGCAGCACAATATTAGTATTAGGCCCCTTGGTATAGCATCGTACACTTGATTACCCGTCTACCTCATATCATGGTAGTAGCATGTTAGTGGGCAGGATGGAGTGTAATGCCCCATGTTTCTTGCATTGAGTGTAACACCCATGTTTCTTGTGTTGCACCCCATTCTCGTCCCGGTCGAGATGGCATGTAGATATTCTTGTACCTCATGCATCTAACCTCTCAGAGATTGTAACTCATCCTTTATGGCTTTGCTTGTAGCCTTTTATATAGAATATGTCAGCTCGATTGCGGCAATCCACATGCAAGTTATTGCATTGAGGTAAGTAACGAATAAGTGAAACTCAGTGTGTAGCTCGTTAATTGACCAAAGGTAAAGAATGCACGGCACATATGTAATTTCACAAAATTGAGGCACAACACTTTATACCGTTCAAGTGCATCACGCCCGATTCAAGAACACGTCTGTAACACTATTTTCGTTTGTGCACTCTTTTGGCTTATTTCATGTATTATATGTTGGCTAACATGGTTTACCTTGGACAGGGCAGGACGAATGGTAAGTTGGTAAGTTGTTCATGTTATTTATATCGTACGACACACATGAACGCACAGCACACATGAACACGAATTAGGCTTTGTAACATTGCCATAAAACTGATCCTAAGATAAGACTAGAAAGACAACATAATAGATGATGCACGAAATTTATATAACATGTTTGGTTTTGTTGAGAGGATAAGAAGTCTCCCCATTAGTGCATTCATGTAATGATAACCCACCAGATTGCTTGCAGGGTACGGGAGAACCTCATTTGGTGCGTAGTCTTCCCTCGTGTATGCTAAGGCGTGGATCTAACTTTGGAGCCTAGAAGCGTTGTGGCAGGAGCTTAAGCACATATACATGACATAATTTATTGGAATATCACATATGTATCATCCCGAAAGTTGTAAGCCGATTGGCACATTTTATTATTTTGAGAGAGAGCTTGAGCGACTTGTAATCTCGGCCTAGTATCGTTTGTAATATTTCTTCATCATCAAAAAAGAGCTTTTTTCTTATTATACTTGTGTTTATTCTTATTTTGCTACTCAGAAAAAAAATTTGTGACTCTGTGGATTAACTTATATCGATTGTTTCAGGTGATTGTTTTGCGTTGGCGCATTAGACTCGCACAGCATCATGCCCATATGATGACGTTCGGTCCTGCGGGACCAGGGCATAAAAAAATCTATGCAGATTTTCTAGACACAAGTTTTCAGAAACTTAAAAAGTACAATAGAGAATATTACAACATATTGAAAAGGAAAATCAGTTTCAATTAACTCGTCAATATAGAATATGTCTTGACGAATCCAGAACTTATTCTTCTAGAAACTAATTAATGATGCACAATAGTTAACGAACGTAATTACTTTATAGGAGAAATAGAGAAGAGATAATAAGCTATGCAAGTTGTTGATTCTCAACTTTACAGATGATTTCATGGCAGAGTCATACAACAACAAGGAGTTTGCAAGAGACATCTTGAAGTCTCTTGAAAAGTAGTACAAAAATGACGAGAAGATGTCCAAAATTTATCTCGTTGACAAATTCATGAAAATTCAATTTGAAGATGAAAAGATAATGCTACCACGAGTCAAAGAACTGTTGAAATTGCAACAAAAGCTTGAGGAGGAAGGTACACCTCAAGAAGATAAGTTCATTGTAGGAACCATAATCTCCAAGCTCCCTCTTGGCTAAAATAAGTTTACTACCGACATGTACCATAAGAAGATGGAGATCATGCTTGAAGAACTTCTATATTGGATTCATATTGAAGATGAAGCCAGGGGCCAAATCAAACTAGACACTTTATCCAAATAGTTTGCTCAGGTCATTGCTAAGAACTTGATCTCTGGGAGTAGATGATGATTTCCTATAAAGGAGCATACTTCAAAAAGGCTTTCTGTACCCAAGGGATATTTAAATTGTAACTTGTATCTCAAGTGTTAATGAAGTATCTATTATTTCTTACTCCTTTGAGTTATGGCATTATAACTACGACATATTGCAATGATTATAAAATACTAAATAAAATATCTACTTTAGGCCTTATCTCCAAATGTAGGGTTAAGGAAGTGGATAAATGTGAAGTCTATACGTACACTAAAATTATAAGGAAGCCGTTCAGACGAGTGACCGAATCATAGATTTTCTAGAGTTGCTGCACTCAGATATCTATGACTTCAAGCACTTCTCCATAAATGCCAGGATAAGGTACTTTATTACCCTCATCGATGACTTTTTTAAATACTTATTCGCATGTCTTCTCAAATAGAAAGATAAAGCATTCAAGAAGTTTAAGTACTTCAAGGAAGAAGTTGAGCGTCAAACATGATAGTAACTCAAGAGACTGTTTGCCAGGAATAAAAAGTTATGCAAACTTTTGTATTACAAACTTGAAAGAAAAAAGTATAATAAATCCTATACAAGAATCTAAAGTATAATGATTCTAGGAAAATAATAGCTGTAGAGATCTAATCTATGGTCGATCACCTTACTCCTTGGACTACTTGACATAAGAGGAAGAAATGCAAAACACTTGAACACTTAAAGAATAGGGCAGCAAGAAGGCTCGGGCAACACTGACAAAAGCTTTCGTTTACTTTCCTTGTTTGTGTGTGTATTTGGAATGACATTGACCCCATATATATAACATTCAAAACGGTTATGTCGATGTGCACGCACAAATGAGCAATATACATTGTGTTTGCCATTATGTGCACATTTGAAGACCCGTAACCCACGTTCTGCTTTGTGGGCGCACAATTTGATATCAGCTTGACATGTGACCTCCTATACGATAAAAACAGGGGTCATATGGGAAACTGTTTGTGCACGTTCTTCGAGAATTATGGCATTAAATGCATGTAATCTCCTTAGGATCAGAACCGCTCACTTTTAGTTAAAAGCAGCAAAGTGCGCATACTTTTCTCACTCAACAGAGAGAAAAGCAGAAATGTGTTAACTATCACGGAGAAAGAAGCACAAGCGTACTTTTGGAGAAGAAATATGCTGGCGTATGTTTGAGGAGAATGGCACCGTTGGCGTATTTTAGCTAAATCAGCAATACTGACATAGTTTGGAGCATTTTAATAAAAATAACCCACAGGCATACTTTGAAGTAAAAGCAACACTAGCTTACTTTGGTGGAGAATGGCTCACTGGCATATTCTGTGAAGAAATAACACACTGGAATACCTTATTTAAGACAATAGTATAGGTCACAAAACGAAAACCTGGGTATGCGTGCAAATGAATCTTCTGCATGAATGGATTTGATTTTCTCGACAGCTGTGTCAGTCTGTCCACTGTCAGTCCGGCCTATAAATAAAGAGAAATGACAAGAAAGTGCATTTTTTTGCTTGGACTAATTTGAGTGACAAAGGGCACCACTGGGAAGAAAGTGGGCCTCTGTACCAAACTTCAAGAAAATATGTCTCTGTTTCAAACTTAAGAAAAGTGTGCCTATGCACATTTCAAGTCATTGGTATGGCTTTTGCACCCGTATTTTCTATGTTTCTACAGAGACGCAAAAGCGATTGAGGCAAAAAGTATCATTCTTTGAATTCTCGTCATTCTATAGAGAACATAGGATTGTCAATGGAATAAATTTTTTGTATTCTATCCAATCCAGTGGAGTACCAGAAAAAAGAACTGGATATTGATGGAGATGATAAACCCTACACTATTAACTGCTGGTCTTCTAAACAACTTTTGAGAAGAAGCTACACTAGTGGCTACCTTTATTCTCAATAAAGTACTATTTGCACAGTCAGATATCACTACTAGTGAACTCTTATTCAAGGTCAGACCCAACTTGAATGTCATTCGAGTGTGGGGGTGTCTGGCTTATGTGAAGCATTCAAACATCAATATTCAAAGATGGAAACAAGGACTACAAAGACCACATTCCTACGTTATGCCGAAAAGAGTGATGCTAAAATGTTTCTTGATTTTGAATCAAAACTTATAGTTGAATCTCACGATGCTAAAATCTTTCAGGACATGTTTGCCAGATGTATGAACATTATTCTTATTGATATTTTAGAGAACATTGTAAGACCGAGAAGGCTAGTACTTCCAAAGAAGCTATAGTCTAAGAGGATATTACCGTTGAAGGGATAATATAGTAATCAAAACTTCTTGAGCTATTAACAAAGTGATGAGGAGGCTAAAGGATTTGGGGAATACCTTGTCACCTATCATATGGAAGAAAATCCAATTACCTATGATGAGGTGATGAAGACCAGAGACATTGTTTTTAGAAGAAGCCAATAAATAATGAGATTAACTCCATAACATCTAATAACACTTGGTTGTTAGTCAATCTTCCTTAAGGAGAAAAACCTATAGAATATAAATGGATCTTCAAGAAGAAAATAAAGGCATACGGAATAGTTAATAAGCTTAAGACTATATTGGTAGATAAAGAGTTTTTTTAGAAGCATAAGATCGACTATTTTGACACATATGTTCTAGTTGCACAAATGATAACTATTAGGATACTGATTTCTCTTTGTAATTCACGATCTAGCGATCCATCATATAGATAATAAAATAGCATTCCTAAGTAGAGACATGACCGAAGAGATTTACATGAAGCAACTAAAAGGGTTTGTCATCAAGGGTCTTAAAGAGAAAGTATAAAAAATGGTATGATCTTCATATGGTGTAAAGCAAGCTCCCAAGATGTGGTATGAGAATTTTGATAAATTGATCAAACGACTATAGTATTGGCGAGACTAATAAGTATGTATACACCAAATTTGATGATGGCAGAGAAGTTATTATGTGTCTCTATGTAGACAAAATGCTAATCCTGGATACGGATCTAGAAAGCATAACAGAGACAAAGAAGCTTTGCTCGTCTAAATTCAATATGAAGGACATGAAAGATGCTGATGTTATCTTAGGGATAAAGCTCATCTGGATGAAAATTGGGCTTACCTATCACAAACTACTATGTAGAAAAGATGCTCACACGCTATGGATATTCGGATCTTTGTGGGATCGATACTCCTTATAAGTGTGACAAGAAGATGAAGCCAAATCCAGGATGAAATATTAGGAAGTTATAGTACTCAAGCGTCATTGGTATTTTAATATACCACCAGACCTGATATTGCTTTCATCGTAGGGATGTGAGTAAGTTCACTAGCAATCTTGTGTAGAACACACAAAAGATGTAGAAAAAGTTATAAAATATCTCAAGAAGACTCCGAAGTTTGCACTATACTACAATGGTTACCTGACTATGGTAGAAGGCATTAGTGATGTAAGCTAGTGCTCCGAAGAAAAGAGTGAAAGGTTCACAAGAGGATATATATTTTCTATGCGAGTAACTGTTATATCTTAGAAGTTTAAGAAGTAGACTTTGCTATCTCACTCTTTTATAGAGTCTGAGTTCTATGCTCTGGCGGCTGCAGCAGATGAAGCATATTGGTTCTGACAGCTCATGTATGATCTTTCTATAGTTGGTATATAGATTTTGGTTAAACTAATACAACAACCAGATATCAACAACAGTGCAATATAATAATCTCTTTAATGATAAGAAGAGAACTGTGTGACTTCGTCACACAACACTAAATGAGCGCATCATGGTTGGCATCATTGTAGCAGTTGATGTTCGGAGCCAAGAGAAATCTATCGGATCTATTCACCAAAGGCCTTAATTAAGCACTGATGGTCGAGGGCAAAATAAAAAAGATAGGATTGAAGGATTTCTGATATTATATATTTTTAATTCTATATAAAGTATTATGCAGCATTTTAGTTTCCCGAAGACTTCATTCACCAGCCATCAAAATAGTTACATCCATCAGCTACTTTCTGGCCTTTTGAAGCTTGGGGCATAGTTATAGTCGGTCCTATCAGCCCATCGTCGGCTAAATGATATCGATTTATTCTTTCAATAAATAATTACTTCTCTTAGTAGGCTAAAGTCATACTATTGGTTAAAGTAAAGGCTTTGAATGTTGTGAACTTCCTCAAACACCACATGGTATACCATTTTGGAGCCCCCAGCAGATCATCCATGATAATGACCCACAATTTTTGAGCCAGACATTTTGTCGGTTCTGCGACAAATTCATGATCCAGAATATCGCTTTGACGACCTATAATCGAGCGGCAAACATATTAGCAGTTGCCTTTAATAAGATAATCATCAAGCTACTAAAAAAGTTTGTCTTGGCCAACAAATGGGACTGTAATAAGAAACATGTCGAATGCATATAGGATTATTGTACTACAATACAGACACCAACGGCTAATACACCATATTCTTTCCTGTACGGAAGCAAGGCCGTCATCCCCCTAAAAATCCAGATCCTAACTCTTTGAATAACCCTAGCTGCCACGATGACTATTGAAGATAATAATCGGTAATGCCTATGGGAGTTTGATAATAATCGGTAATGCATACGGGAGTTTGAAGCGCTCGATGAGAAACGTCAATCGTACAAGCACAACAACGGATTGAATTATATCAAGCACACATTTTTAGAGCCTTTAGCAAAGTGGCCAAGGAGAAACATTCCAGATTGGTGACTTAGACCTCGTAGTAAGACGACCCATGGTCATGACACACAAGTGCAAAGAAAAATTCAAACACAAGTGGGAAGGTCTCTTCATAGTTTCCAACGGTACTTATCGTCTAGCCACTAAGGACGATGATCTACTCATGATGTCTATCAACAACAAGTTCCTAAAGAAGTATTATGTGTGACCCCACTGGGCCATGCCATTTCTGTTCGTAATCAAACTTCTCACCCTTCTGCTTCTACCTAATCCCCAGAGGATTGGTAAATCAAAAAAATTTGATCGTCCTCCAATGGTACGGTGTCTTATAGCAAGACTTCTAAAACCTAAGTGAGGTTACCTTCCACAGCTAAATATGTTCCTGCAATACATACTTTCCTATTCATCATCATCTATGGATATATATTCGATGCTATCTTCTACATTTTATAATGTCATCACATCCCTAGAATGGATGAGCAGTTTATATATATGTCATTGTGTCCATATCCCTTTGAATGGTTACTTTCACAATCTTTAGTATCATATCTATTAATATGACACAAATTTCTCCCAACTTCGAGGAGTTATATAACAATCACTTTCATATTACTTCTGATAACTTTGACTTACACAGTCTCTTTAGACATGCCATACATATCCTGTTCTTTTTCCAGGTGTTCACTCAAAGGCTGTTTATATCCATCATTACCTCTAGACAACCGATACTATAGAATTTTCAAACTCAATTTACTTCAACCATACTAGACCTCCAAAACATCTAGAAATATACACCATTCTTCTGTTTAACAAATTTCTTTCCTATTTTTCTACCATCGTACCATGAAACCTTGATAGTTCCCAGGACGGCATGCTTCTTTTGATCAGATCCTTATGAAGTAAAAATACATGGAAGGATTTCCACAAGATCTAAAAAATGAAATTACAAAAGGCAGCCAAACAGACCTTGCTTCAAAAAAAGAAAGAGAGAGAAAGAAAAGAAAAAATAGTGCACGGAGCTATTTAAAAGGAAAGCAGTCAGTATCGCTAATTATATGACCTATATCCTACAAAAAGTGAACAGAAGCAGCATAATAGCAATGATAGAAGGCATTCACTCCTTGCCGCTATTGTCGCTCATACGGTTCCAGGGAGTCAATGTTTGGCACTAGCACTGGCGGCTTAGTAATATCCTCCAGTATCAAGCCAATTATGTCGAGAATATGCTGAGCCATGGCTAGCTTAAGGTTGTCCAACTCCCTTCTCCTTAAAATGTTGAATATGCCAAAGGAGAAGACGAGGCAGAGTTGATTGCAACCGAGACGCCTGCTCCAGTGAAATTGGGGAAAATATGTTAGATGGCCTCTGAGAACTTCAACGAGCCTTTTTGGAATCCATGGTCAGTTTTTGAAGCCTTCTCGACAATGAAGCCCCTATATTTATAGAGGGAAGATGGAAGTTCGCTTACTCGAGGCAATTCTTGGGAAGGGGAGTACATCTTAGCTAACGATGAATGTCTCAAGATAGTGCAACCCTTTATGATAAACCTGGGGAACTGCAAATGGTTACATATCAAATCCCGAGCATACCTAACTATATGCAGCACTTTTTTTAGGGAGCCAATCGAATCGCCAAAAATTGGGTTACCAACCGCTCTCTTCCACGTCAAAAATATATTCCAAGTCCTCTCTCTCTGAGTAAGGCATTCCATACCCTCTCAAATCTTTCTACAAGGCCTTCGACCCATTCTTCTTACCAAGGCGGTGCTCTACAAATACTCCCTTCCCCACCAAAGATACGACACTGGTCACCGTCTTCTCTGCCAAGGATCTCTACTCAAAGCTAGACATGATTCTATTGCTCAAAGTATTTTCGAAGATCCCTTTGAAAAACTTTGACTGGGGTCTTGTAGAAGTAAAAAAAATCTCTAATTCTATATATTTGCACTAGAAAAAAAGTCACGCATAATGATAACCTGTAAAAAATAACCCATGGTACGTCCCAGCGGAAGACGTGAGCCAAATCCCTTCAGCAGAAGGAATGACTCAAGATATCACATCACGTGACAGCCATCAAGTATGCCATGCCTCTGTGAGGAACCTGCAGCACATCTATCAACAGGCTGAAAACTGTTAATACGTCAACCACGTTAAAGTCCATTCCATACAAAGCGGGATTCTCTCTGGGACCAGGAAGGAAGTTTACTTTTGTGGGTCTTCCACCAATGGAAAAGGGCCTCGATATTCTCTTTTTCTCCGGCAGAACTGCCAAATCAAAGCCTTCGGTCCACGACTATTATCCTCAACCGATTACATAGGAGATGCGCTCTATCCACTCACTCCACAATTACCACCACTCCGCCAGAAGCTTTCACTCAGTGCGTACATGAATATTGTTTGCCAACCGTCGGTCACTCTCCTCCATACGATCCTGTCATGGGGATAAACTAATACAACTGCAAAGCCACCTGAAATCTCCAGAAGGAAGCGTCCTTGTTTGCTGTCCAAGATCCTGACCGGTCATACAAGTACGTGGCTCATGTCTTCTCTATTACAAGCCATAATTTCCTATAGAAGCTTCCCACTCAGTGGTTTCTTCCCTCCTATATCTCAATGCTACATGGAACTCGAGTGCAATGGCTGGAAAGTTATTCTTCTATAAATGTATGGAACTTCACAATTTCAAAGGACAGCTAATGCGACAGAAGACATTAGCCTCGACACTAAGGTCCTGCTCGCACCACATTTTCTATCCCTATAATTATGATCGATAGTCAATGGAGTAAAGGGTCGCTCTAATCTGATCTCCATAGTCCAACTTCTCTAGAATCTCAAACTTATTCTCTCACTGTTGTATTTACATTTCCTACGTAATCTAGTCTATAAATAACTTCAATGTGTTTCCACTAAGAAAGTTTATCGTCCCACGAACGACACACCTCTCTCTCTTTCGAGCACGAAAAAATATACAGAAAGATTATGCTTTACCGGCATTAGAGAGAGAATTCGTGAACGAGCAATTAAATTACTTCTCGTTGGAGCTTGTACTATTAGATTCCTTGTCTTGAAAGAGATACGCTTTAGCAGTGCTACAGTAATTATTCTCGAGGGGGCAATTGGCTTACTTCCCATGGGAGCTTGCACTATTGGACTTCTTATTATGAAAAAGTTGCACTTTAACGGCATTTGGGCCTTTTCTTGACGTTTGGGCGTTCTGTCGAGCCTACTTGACTCCTCCTCTTTTTTGTGCCTTTTTGACTAGTTTTTTGCGTCGATTCCTACATCCAATTGTACCATCGATCGGTGCAACTCCTCCTCAGTTTGCTGCAATTAGACATCGTCATGCCCCCTCTTTGGCAATGCATACCCTTGTGTGCGCTTCGGTCCTCCTCCGATCTAGTCTAGCCAGTTTTACTACGAGTTATGCTACTCACCGTGCATTGTGTTGATGGCTAGCATGTATTTCGACTTTTGTTCCTGATAATCTAATCGCCCGATCGAGCTACTGTCGTCTCCCATCCTTCTTCCTTCCATGTGCAGTGAGTGTTCTTGACTACTTATAAATATAGCTTAATTTGTGTTACTCTTATTAGGTACTGTATAAAAACATGAACTCATATTAAACCTTTCTTTCCTTGAACTGTCAAAATTTAAAGTTTAAGAGCTCACTATGAGTATATACTTCACTTAAACCACATGTCCAGTATAAACACCCTTCTAGCTACTGTAATATAGGCTTTCATTATGAATAGTGGTTGGTGAACTTACTCCTAAGTGTGCCATTAAGTTATCTCTGCTAAGTTGTTGTTACTTGCAATGAGTCCCTAAAGCCTATCAATATATACATGAGCTCATGAATTTTATATGTATATTCTCTTTGTCAGCATAGGTGTACATTTAAGCTTCTTTACGTTGCTGCAATTTGCTTTGGACTATGAAAGAAACATAGGAAACTATACATTTTCGGTCAGAACATTAGAAAACTTTAAGAGCTTCCTTGATTATTAGTATTACTATGTTACTGCTAGATTAGTATGCATTTTTCTCCTTGATTTTTTATATAGAAATTGTTTATTGTAGTTTTATATCATATTTGGCCATCTCTTTAACTTTTAGATATTTTAGAGAATCGACTAAGTAATATTGGACATGGTCGAGACCTTCTGCCATCTTGCAACTCGAATATTGATTGCTTGAGTGTACTTTAGGGCCCCCTTTTTTTTATTGTTAAATAGGCTAACTAAATGATCCCATACATGAAAATAATTCGTGAGGGTAGGTTAAATAATTAGCAAATGGTAGAAGGTCTTAGGATGAAACGTTTACACTTTGTTGATAAATGTTAGTTTCATACGTTGGGAATGAAAGGATTTGGAGTGCAACATTTTGGGATAATAGTGGTCTGGTTCGGAGCTGGTAGTAAACAGGGGTGGAGACACACTATAGGTGCACTGGGCTACAGTCCAGTGAAAGAAAAAAAGAGCTAATATATTTTATTTTTTTTTGTAAAGTGATCAGTGCAGTGCAATGAAGTCAACCCAGTACATCTGCACAAAGAAATTCGACCGGATGTTCAAGTTAGCAAATAGCAACTGTATGTTCAAAACAAAATTTTGAAGTGAGTAACTAGGGCCCGACCTCTCCAATCCAAGACTCCATCTCTCTTCCTATCTTTCCAGACTCCCTCTTCTCTCTTCAGTGTTCTCCAACACGGCAACATCCCAACCCTGAGTGATCGAGTCCCGTCGTCCCACCTTCCAGAATCTCGGCTGTAGGGCAGCAGCGGGCCAGCTGGTGCTTCCCCTTTCCAGCTCGACCACCAGGCTGCAGCAACGCAGCTCCTCCTGCTCTCGATCTCGGCTCTAGCCTCTCCCAATCTCCCTCTTGGCTCTTCAGACTTCAGCTTCTTCATCTCCTCTGGACCTCTGGTAAAACCCTAACTAACCCCCAGGTTGTAGGAAAAAGGTTAATATTACACCTACTGCTAGGGAGGTAGAGTACAGTATATAAACTTTGAGTACAATGTGAACCTGCTAGTGTGGCCAACTTATTGGATAGCCTCAATATTTGATTCATACAATTAAAAGTAGTAGGAGGATTACTACAATGGTTCTTTATTCAATGAACATTTTTCTTCCTAAAGATTTTGTATCGTGCAACCATTCAGCTTATATAAGTCCCATGTCTTATAGTTACGGAGTAGATGCATAATTATATATTCTCTTATAAGTATAATTACTAGATATACATATTCTCTTATATACAGAATTATTAGCTATATCTTTAAATAAACTTCAAATATCTTTATATAAGTATTAGATATATCCTCTTCTATGTATATAGAGAACCTAGGAAGTGGCTATAGAAACTAAAATTAAATAAATTTTAGCTAAGTTAATAGCTTTTTATTATTATCTAGGCTTTACCTGACTAGGATACCGTAGTCTTATCTAAGCTTTGAATGATGATTAGGCAAGTATACCTTGCCACTCCTGGTTCTATTTCTTGTATACTACACTTGCATTATTTTCTTTCCAGTTGAACGTATTATCTACGCGTCCAAGGATGACTCAATTTTGCGTTGGCCTAGCATTTAAAAGTTGACCCACTATTTGAAAGAAATCTTAATCACTTGTTTGACCTTGACACATTTATGATACTGAGACGAAAGACTCATGTGAGGATGTAAACTCTTGTATTGGCAGATCAGTACTGGTACAATCGAGACGCATGCCGAGATATATAGTTTATATGATTAGGTGACCTAGGTGTTTGAGCTAAACATGTCATGATACAAGGTGGATACAATAATATTGGATGTAGAGGATAATTACTATATGTAGGGCTACTTTACACATTTTTCTGTAACCCACCATCTCCGTCGTAGAACCGGGTGTGATGACCCTGGATTTATTATTACTGTTGGCCGTTGGCATTTTCCTGCAAAGCAATATTACATATTAGGTCATGATTCCCCCAGAGAATCCTGATGATCTAATTAGCTATTCGGCCCATGCGTATGAACGTTGTCCTCATTTTTACATACACTTAGTCTAGTACACCCTATAAATATTGTAGTATTTATTTCAGTAGTAGCATGCTTCTATCTATCTTGTTACGTTCCTCTCTACTTGACCTAATTTTCTTCCAAGTTGGTTGAGTTGGTTCTGCTAAGTTCTTTTGCTTGATTGTTGGTGATTCCCCTTTAATTATAGGTATTTACTCTTTCGTAGTATATATTTTATAGCCTAGTATTTGTAGAAGCATATTATATTCTTTTCAGTCTATTCGAGAGATTATTAGGCTACAAACTAGTATTCATATTACCTTTTTTTTATGATTCTGCTATATGGATTGAGTTACAGAGATGATATAGAGTTAGTTATAATTTTTTTTGAAAGCGTATACATATTCAATTTGGGCTAGAGTCTGCTTGAATACGTAGCTGATCATTGCAACATTATATGTATTTTAGGACTCAGTCATGACAAGTTTTACGTCCGTGTCCGTGAAGCCTGTTTGCCTTTGAAGTCAGTTTTGGAAACTTTTGTTTAATAACAAATAAAAAGTACAAAGAAATCTTAGAAAGAAAATCTAAGTACAATATTTTTGATTTGGATAATGTAACGATGGAGATCGAGTACTACAGCGACTCTTTTACTCCGTTGATGGTCCGACGAGGGGATGTGGGATGCTCTCTTCCCTTCTCTCCTCCTTGAGCTTGTGTGCACTTACGTAGCTCTCCTGGAAGGGTATGTTCTCTGAAGCTGAAAAACAAGCCAGCCCTTGGAACGTCTAAGTTTCTCCTATTTATAGCCATCATCCTGATGTGCTATAGGTATCGCATGTGCTTCTGTTTAGTGGCCCCAGGGGGCTCATTCAACATAATATGGTTGCAACTGTACGCGCATACTATGGGCAGGCTGCCACATGTACATCCTTAACAGGATGTGGTTGAGTCCAGGCCGAGCTGCCATGTGGATATTTGTTAAAATTTGTTGTTGCGTCCTGGTTCTCATCTTTTATTTGCTTGACTTGGTCAGCTTGACACATGGCTGGCACTTAGTTAGAGAGAATTACTTTATTCACAACAGAATAATTGTCTCAAGGAACCCTGTCACATTGGATGCATGAAGTCTGGGACGCATGGAATGCATGGAACGCATGGAGTCTTGAACGCATGGGGCCAAAGAGGCACGGAACACATGGGGCCAGAGATGCCTTGAACGCATAGAGTTTGGAACGCATGGGGCCAGAGACGCATGGAACACATGAAGTCTGCAATACATGGGGACAAATATGCATAAAACGCATAAAAAACTTTGTCTTACATACACGTGGCCCTGTACGGCTGCATAGTGACAAAAGTATCAGACATAATCTTGTGTTAGGTCTTTATGTGTCCAGTATTGGGGCATAGGGATGATTGAGGGAGTAGTGGCTCATGGCACTACTAGCGCATGCGGACACTAGTTACTTAGTGGCGCATGGCACTGCTGACGCCTTGGAATACTAGTTACTTAGTGGCGCATGGCACTGATGGTACACGAAAATACTAGTTATGAAGCGATCGACACATGATACTAGATCATTATGGCGTCGGTGGTTTGATCACTGAGGTGCATGACCTTTGATTACTGTTGGCGCATGGTAGCTTTTTTTTGGGCCACATAGTCAATCTGTGGCCCAATTTTTTCTGAGTCGATCTTGGGGCGCATATTTGTTGGACGCATGGATCTTAATTTTTTATACTTCTACAAGACCCCCTTCAAAGTTTCTAAAATGATAAGTTTAGAATACTTTGAATAAGAAGCATGGTCGAGCACTTTTGCTTTTTCGCTTGGTCAAGAGAACTTTTGTGAATGCGAATATTCTACTAGAGGTAATATGGACGTAGTAGGGCATTACATTCTTTCGGTCATTTTACAGGGAATTTTGGTGGACTCATTATCTATGGCGCACTTAAGTACAGATAAATTAGTTAAAATGACAACCACTATCAGAGGTAACATGGACTTGATAGCGAAATACGCTTTTGTGGGAAAAAAAGTAATTTTATGTAGCCTTATTACCCTTGGTGTACCGAAGATTGGGTACATAAAATAAGTTAAAATAACTGACACTATCAGGGGTCTTAGAACGACGTGATAGTAGACAGTTTGGACGAATGTTTGCTTAAAGGTAATATGGACTTGGCAAACTTTGATTCGGGTATCCTAATATATGTCTGCTCATAGGTGATGTAGATATCGCAGAGATGGTCAAGTAGAGAGGTTTGCTCAGAGGTAAGAAGGATATAGAAAACTCTACTAGGGAGGATGTAAGGACGATAGCTACGAGGTAACGTGGGTGTAAGCTAAACGATATTCATACCGAGAGGTTATGTACAATCATGGTATTTTTGTGGAAGAAAAAGAAAATGAGCCAGAGGTAATATGGACATGGCTGTTTTCTTTGGAACATGGGCAGCTCATAGTTCAGTGGTAACATGGACATACTTGTCAAGTAAAAATGGAGATTCGAAAATGTTTGGAACCATTTGTATTTGCTTTTGTTGAGGATATCCCACTAGGAGATCTTTGGTAGACATATTACTTCTTGCACAATAGAGTATAAGTAAAAAGTTTAAAATGAAACCCTATCAGAGGTGATATGGATGTGATAGGTTTCATGGCCTCAACACCGCTGACGTACTTGAGTTAAGTACGGGTGATAAATTTAGATGGCGACCGATATAAGCGATATTGTGGACATGATAATCGATAGCCATACAGAGAGGTTTGCTCAGATGAAATATAGACATGACAAACCTTGCTGGGGATAACAGTTAAGACAGTAGTTCAAAGGTGATGTGGATGTGAACTAATGCCCAAGGGAACTGATTATGAGTTGTTTACCCGAAATTGTGGATAGACCTAAAGTTGGCTCCGCTGGGAAGCTTTTTGAGGATCTACTGTCTGTTGCATATTTAGGATTCCTGAATGCAGATAATGGCTTTCATCCAAATTTTATGAAAAAAAAGTACATATTGTGCTTACACACTTGCTAGGGATGAACAACAGGGATCGTACACTATAAATTTTGGTTGTCCAACTGATAGTAAAGGGAGTACAAGTCTAGCTTAGACATAGTAATTTTTTAGGAACTTGCCGTTGATAGGCATCATGAGCAAGTCGTCATTGGATTTTGTGAGCCGGTAGGTGCCGTTGGATAACACTGACTCCATAAAGAATGGACCCTCCCATTTAGGGTAGAATTTATCGGCCGTCTTGTGGGTCATAACCATCGGTCGTTTTATTGTCAAGACGAGGTCACCGACTTGGTAAGTCCTCTTCTTGACCCATTTGTTGAAAGCTTCTGAGAGGCACGCTTGTACTACTAAAATACAGAGATTTATAGATGGAATATTGGTGACAGCTGATATCTGATGCCAAATAGCGACGTCTCAGCGGCATTATAACGACCAAATATAATTGATAAAAAATTTAATATGATTCCGTAGCCAGGTCGTTGATATGTCATCACCGGATTGTAGCACATTACGTGGGAACTACATGGTAAACCTTTATGACAGATTGGCGATGGATACTCGATTGCGGCGATGTATTAGGACGTCGTTGGTCCGTTGCCTATATTTGTGCCCTAAGTTAAAAGAAGATGTGGCCGATCAAAATGTAACATTTCGATCAACCGCTCTCTCTCTCTCTCTCATCTCTCACTCGACTTTTCCTCTCTCCCTCTCTCCGACGTTCCCCTTCCCGATGTCACGTCTCTCCGGCGACCCCCTTCCCGTGGTCCTCTCTTCTCCGGTGATCTGCTTCCCGTAGGCCCCTCTCTCACCTCCGACTTGGTCGTGCCCACTCCCATCCATGCATGTTCCTCCTCTCGGCTACTCCGTATCCCCTCACCCTCTGTCGTTTTCCCTCATCCTCCAACATGTCCCCCCACTGTAAGTTTTAGATTATTTGATCTCTCAATATATGTTGTTGTTGATATTTAGGGTGTACCATTTGGGGATGATTTATGTAATAATTTCTTGTTACTACTCGATATTTGGGAATAATTTCTGTGATAATTTTTTTATTGCTCGAACTAGGTGATCGAAAACTTTTTTATCGTATTTGTCGTAAAACTTGTTGAGGCTTGCAGTGCAGATTTAATATGAGAAAAGTTGTACAGACTTTGCAATAACTGTGATTATATATGTGGTTGCACAGTGAGTGTATGATGTAATAGTATGATTATATGAGGGTGAGTGGCTAGGTATCAATGTATTCATGATACATTGATGTGAGGAAGAGAAGAGGTCTGTGGCACAGTGTGTTATGGGTGTATGAGTGTGAGGATAAGTAGTATCAGAGAGTACTAAGCTTTTGGGGGTAGAGCTCGAGTCTGTAGGTGTTTGCAACTTTGGATGAACAACCACCATAGAAAAATGAGTTCATAATATCAAAATTTAGATTGTCATAACATGTCCTAGCTCCAACTAAAGCATATCATACAAACTAATTAGAAAATTTGGATTACTTCTCTAGGAAGCAAGGACTTGGCCCAATAACGACGAGGCATAGTCTACACAGCCATTTGACTAGCGAAGTAGAGGCCATGCAACCATAGTTAACATTGATTGTCCTTTGGCCCCCATCCCTCAACAATGATGATACTATAATCCATCACTATATTTTATATTGTGAGTTGATGTCTTAGCATTACATTATGTGGGTTCATCTTAATTTTTTTATATCCTTCAGATACTATATTTGATTATAATATATACTATACTGATGTATAGAACATAGATGATTCACACTAATATATGCTAGAATAAATTTTGGGTAGTATTCTAAGACATCGATAATCGAATTCATGTCGATACTATACGGAAAGGCATCATATTGAACAAATAGCGATGTTGTAACTTTTACCTGTTTATCTACTTTCTGCTATGGTAGAATACACAAAGTATGAATTATAATGATTTTAGAATGCCCATCTAATATCGTATGTATATCTAATTCCTTTTGTGTATTTTATCTAACAATACAGAATTTTTTACACCTACCAAGCAATGGATCATTACTTGTTTGATCGTACGTGGATGTACAGGCGGTAACACGAGAGAATGATTGGTCTGAGTAACGATTTTAACCTAGGCATTGAAGTGTTTCTTAAGTATGCCATGAGAAAACCTGATTACATGGATGGTCCAAAAATTAAGTCTCATTATCATAATACACATTACGAAGAAATGGTGATTGTGAGGAAGCATCTGACCCTTAAGGGTTTTGTACGTGATTACTACCTGTGGGCATCGCAAGGTAAACTTTATGCGGAAAGACAGTCTGCTTTTGCTGTGGATTTTGCTACGGATGTTGCCATCGAAGATGATATACTATGTTAAATATGGAGACTACAACTTGGCAAGAGATATGGTGTATGATGCGGCATGGCCTAATTTTAATTTGGAGGATCCGAATCCCGATGCAATGGAGTTTTATGATATGTTTAAGGATGCATATACTCCTATATATCCTGGTTGTGAGACTCATTCAGTATTGTCGTTACTGATGCGCTTGTTGAACATAAAGTCTGATTTTAACTTACCGCAAGCTTGCTTTGATCGGATCGCACAACTAGTCAAAGTGGAGTTACCAAAAGAAATGAAAGAGCTTCCTAAAAACTTCTTCAAATCAAAGATGATGGTCCGACAGCTCGACTGGGGTACGAAAAGATTGATTATTGTCACAACGAATGCATATTATACTATAAGAAGAATGAGGACAAAGAAAGATGCAGTTTCTGCCACGCGGATCGTTACAAGCCAGTTCGAGAAAAAGAAAAGTCAACTAGAATAAAATAACATTTGTACAAGTATATGCATTACTTGCCGATCACGAAGCGCTTACAGAGGATGTATATATCCCTTAATACAATAGAACACATAACGTGGCATAACGAGAAACGTACAAAGGATGATGGAGAATTGTCACATCCTTCCGATGGAGAGGCGTGGAAGCATTTAGACCGGTGTTATCCAAATTTTGCTACGGAGCATAGAAATGTCCGATTGGCGCTATGTTCTGAAGGCTTTGCTCCTTTCGGATAGTCGGGATCTCAATACTCCTGTTGGCCAATGACTCTTACCCCTTACAATCTACCACTAAGGATGTGTATGAAGAATCCATATATGTTCTTGACAGTTATCATACCTGGTCCCAGATATCCGATGAAGAATATTGATATATATTTGCAGCCGTTGGTGGATGAACTAAAACAGTTGTGGGAGTTGGGCGTCATGACCTACGATAATTCGAGAAAACAGAACTTTCAGATGAGAACTTTCTGCATGTGGTATATTTATGTGGACTATCAATGATTTTCCTGCATATGGTATATCCGACAAAGAATATCGATATAATTATGTGGACTATCAATGATTTTTCTGTATATGGTATGTTATCGGGATGGAGTACCCACGACACTAAGTCTTGTCCAATATGTATGGGAAAGAGTAAGGTGTTATGTCATAAACATGGAGGAAATACCTCATTCTTTGACTGTCACGGTCAATTTCTACCCGTGTCACATCCTTGGAGAAAGAACAAGGAGGCATTTAGAGCTGGAAAGCAAGAAATTTCTCGTCCACCTACCATATTATCGGGATATAATATTTCGGAAGATGTGAAAGATTTGACCGACCGTGATAGAAGATCCAATATCAAACAATCGTGTCAAAGTATTTGGACATAGACATAATTGGACCATGCGGAGTATCTTCTGGGACTTACCTTATTGGAGAGATAATCTTATAAGACATAATCTTGATGTCATGCATATCAAAAAGAATGTGTTCGATAATGTCTTTAATATCATTATAGATATTAAAGGAAAGACGAAGGACAATCCTAAAGCAAGACAAGACATAGCCGAATTAAGCAAGCATCATCAGTTAAACTTAATACAAAGGGGAGCTAGTGGACCTGTGAAGCTAATAGTGCCATTCATATTAAGTAGGGGAGATAGATTGATAATATAAAACTGGATAACCAGTTTATAATTTCTCGATGGCTATATATCAAATTTGTTTAGATGCGTTAATCTCAATGAATGCAAGCTAACTGGAATGAAGTGTCACTTCCAAAAACTGCGCTATTAGCGATATTTTTAGCGACTCCAGATATTGATGTTGCTAATTTTTATAATATTAGCGACTACAATAAAATGTCGCTAAACGTCGCTCGTTGGGATGTTTAGTGACGTTCAGCGACAAAAATTCTATTTTAAAGATATATGTCGGTACAGGTTGCTGAACATCGCTAAAGACTCAATATATAGCGACGTTTTTGCGACATTCAGCGACATTATTTTATTGTAAAAAATATATATGCCGAACGTATATTTTGGACGTAAAAAAAAATATTCAGTGACATTCAACGACGTTTAGCGACGTATATTTTGGGCGTCGCTAATTTGTTTAATATAGGGTTTTGCCTTCTCATTTTTTCCCATTCGATTGATCACCCAAAATTTCAAACCGATCTCCCCCGCTCGGGCGACTGCCCCCCTTCGGTGCAGTTCCCCTCCCCCCGTTCATGGATTTGCCCTATTTGTCGGCGTTTACTATAATACTAAAAATTAGATTTTTCTAGTATTAATTAATAAACAAGTAATTAGTATTTAATTATTATTTTAAATATAATTTTTTTAATTTTTACTTGATTTAGATGTTAATATAGTAAAAATATATATTAATTTTTGTACTTAGATTTGGACTTATGTTGCATGACTACGAACATAAGTATATGGTTATGTTTCAGAGGGTAGGATGTGTATCAAGGTAGGGTATCTTGGAGTGTAATATCAATTAAAAGTTATGGGCAGTACGAGTGTTTAAGTATCAGATATTGCAAAAGTGTACGTATTCTATGGATATATACATGGTGTAAGTTAGTATATGTTATCTTTTAGTTATCAGTTAGATACATTAGTGTGTGTTGAGTATTTGCACTATAGTGTATCAGTCTTTGGGTGTTCACAAGTAGGTTGGTTTGTGTGACTTAGTGTTAGGTAGTATAGGAATGAGGGTTGGTATCAGAACATTTCCAGTAAGGGTTTGCTTAGTATAAGGACTGTTAGTGTAGATTGGAATTTGGTTTGTGTGTATGTGTGCCAGGTAAAGAGGGGAAAGCTCGGGTATAGGCATTGCAGGCAGTTAAGGGAAATGTGCTTAGTATTTAATTTATTATGTGTATAGATATCTTTTGGTGAGTGTTTATATATGTTTAGTTTGAGAGTGTGTTTAGTGAGTGGATGTAGGAGTATTCAAACCAAGTATTAGTGAGTGTCTTAGTGTCTGTGCTTTAGGGGTATATATATAAGTTTATCACTTAGTAGTTATATATATAGATGTGGTTATGTGATGCCTATAAATATAGTATGTAAGTTATGTATCTAGATAACTTGGAAGTAATTAATAGTAATGTGATACCAAGTCATGAGTGTAGTGTCATAATTAATAGTAATGTGATACCAAGTCATGAGTGAGTGTCTTAGTGTCTGTGCTTTAGGGGTGTTCACAAGTTATGTATCTAGATGCGGTTATGTGATGCCTATAAATATACGTCATCATTTTTGGATATACAACCGTCATCCTGATGATATATGCGATATGCGGGATGAATTCATAGTAGGTGTACAGCAGTTCCTGTAGTTTGCGAAGGCGTTCCCTCAGTATATGGATGATACCAAAATTAAGTGTCCATGTGTGAGATATCGCAACTTAAAATATCACTCAGAAGTGGATGTGACATATTATTTGTACTCGAGGGGTTTCATGCCGAATTACTATCAATAGACCTCACACGGAGAACTTGTGTCTTTAGCATCGGATCTAGAACCTTATGTGGAGCCGAATATAGATGACCACGACCACGTTGATTACGATGATGGGTGCATGAATATGATTTTTGACGCTGTCGGGCCTAGTTTTGATCTGGATAATCATGATAAAACTGAGGAGGCACCGAATGTTGATGCTACAAAGTTTATAGAGTTACTAGAGAATGTAAGGACTCCATTATATCCTGGTTGTGAGGATCATTCACCGTTGGAGGTAGTTACAAGACTATTAAGCATCAAGTCCAATTTTAACTTGTCGCAAGAATGCTACAACCGACAGATGGAGTTGATTATAGAGATCTTGCCGGAGGTTGCTAAGTTGCCTAAACTTCTATCGATCTAAGAGAATGGTAAGATCGTACTGGATGGAATACGAGAAAATTGATGCATATCAAAACAGGTGCATATTATACTACAAAGACGACAAGGATGAAGACGTGTACAGATTCTGTGGTGCTGATGGCTACATGGCCACTGGTAGAGGAAGGTCTGTCAGAACAAGGAAGCCTACCGATTGGATACACTACTTGCCTTTCACACCCCGGTTGCAGAGGTTGTTTATGGTGAAGGAGACTACAGAAAATAAGAGTTGGCACAGGCGGGAACAGATTGAAGGAGTGTTGGATCATCCATCCGATGAAGAAGTATGAAAGCACTTTGATCGAGAGTATCCAGATTTTGCCTCGGATCTACGTTATATCAGATTAGGGCTCTTCTTCGACGATTTTACCCTATTCAGACTTTCGTGCTCCCAGTATTCTTGTTGGCATGTGATTGTTACTCCGTATAACCTACCGCCTTGGATGTGCATGAAGACTCCGGTTATATTCCTAACTGTTATTATCCTGGGTCAAAATAATCTGAAACGGGAACATCGATGTGCATTTATAGTCGTTGATAGATGAGTTGAATCAGCTGTGGAAAGTAGGTGCCAACACGTATGATATTTCTAGAAAGCTGAATTTTCAGATGTGGGCAACACTTATGTGGACTATCAACGACTTTTTGGCCTAAGGAATGTTATCGGGATAGAGTACTCATGGCCGTCTCTCATTTTCGTATTGCATGGACTGCACTAAGGCTTCCCGTTTGAAACATGAAGGCAAACCATGCTTCTTCGATTGTCATCTATAATTCCTGTCGAAGGATCATCCGTACCGGAGGAAGATGAATGCTTTTTGTGCCGGCATTATGGAGAAGGCCAATACACCGCCAAGGTAGCCCAGATACACGATATGGGAAGAGATAAAAGATTTACCAAGTGCTATCGAAAATCCTGCTAAGGTGTACACGTGTGACAGATTTGATCGCACTCATAACTGGATAAAGAGGAGTATATTTTAGGATCTACAATGTTGGAGCACCAATCTGATCAGACTTAACCTTGATGTCATATATATCGAGAAGAATGTATTTGACAACATAATTAAGATTGTAATAGACGTAAATGGAAGACGAAAGACAATCCGAAGGCCAGGTTGGACTTGAAAGAAATATGTAGACGTCCTGTGTTACATTTATAGAGGAGGGGAATAGAAAGTTAAAGCAGCCAAAGGCAATTTTTTCACTGGAGAAAGAGGATAAAGGAAGACATTGTAGGTGGATTCAGGGCCAAAATTTTTTAGACGGGTACGTGTTGAACTTGAGAAGATGCGTCGACCACAAGAAGAATAAACTAACAAGTATGAAGACCCACGATTGTCACGTATTCATTGAGAGGTTAATTCTGATTGTATTTCCGGAATTCTTACCGCAGGTCATTTGGGATCTATTGACAGAGCTCAGCTTATTCTTCAGAGATCTTTGTTCTACTAAGTTGCTCATCGATCGTCTAGAAAAGCAAGAGAAGGACATTGCGGTAATACTGTGCAAGCTCGAGAAGATATTTCCTCCAGGTTTCTTCGACTACATGGAGCATTTGCCAATTTATCTTTCCTATGAGGCACGTATTAGTGGGCCTGTCGATTATCGGTGGATGTACCCATTCGAGCGGCATCTGAACCACCTAAAGAGAAAGATAAAAAATAAGGCACCGGTTGATGGTTCTATTTGTGAAACTTATGTGCTCAAGGAGATTACAAACTTTTGCTCGGCGTATTTCAAATCTTATATTGCTACTAATCGAAAAAGAGCTTCGAGAAATGACGATGGATATCATGAATCTAATGATGCAATACTGAAAGTATTCAATGCGTCCGAAAAGCCTTTTGGGAAAATAAAGAAGAGATATTTGAATGACGACGAGCTAAGGGCTCTCAGTTGTATATATTACTCAATTGCGATGTGGATAAAGTGGATAAGCTAGAGGGGTAAGTAATTAATACGTCCATTTTTACGTTATCTCAATGTAATGGTATAAGCTCGGTAATGTTATGCTACTAATCGGCGGTTGCTTCGTTGTTTTTCAGCACATATAATGATGAGCTAAGGTTGGTTAGAACCTACATAACAGACGAAGAAGTAGAACAAGAAATGATACATTATTTTTTCTTGGTTGAGACATATATAAGGAGCTCGGTATTTACTTTTTGTATATGCACTTTAACCAATAATTAACAAAACATTGAACTTAATTTCTTTTTTTATGGTATTTAGGTCGATCGTCCAGAAGCAATACTTGAGAATGAATCTATTAGAACTCTAGCTAAGGGGCCAATTTATGTCGTCAAAATCTGGCCAAGCTATTATGTAAATGGGTTTAGGTTCAAGTCAATAACTGCCTCGATCAGAGATAACTTCCTAGATCTCGTGGACACCAAAAACAGTTGTTTGTGTATCAAATCTTGGAACTATAAAGATGTCGACATAGGCAATGATTTCTATGGCATCTTACGGGAGATTGTGGAGCTGATTATGTAGTAGAGCCTGCTAAGATCGTGTTATTCAAGTGTGAATGGTTTAATCCGATCCAAGATCATGGTTGGAAAATAGACAAGCATGGCTTGTGGATATAAACTACCTGCGTCGATATTAAGTCTACGAACCATTTGTCCTGTCAAGTCAGGCTCAGCTCGTGTACTTTACAACTTATCCTAAACGGGGAACAACGAGGTCGGACTGGTGGGTAGTATGCAAGACCAAAGCTAGAAATACCTTTGACTTTGATAATATAGCTTATCAGGTGGATGGGCTACCTCTTATAACAAATATTGTAGTGGTTGACTCAACGGAAGTTCCTCATTACACGACTAATCATGTTGAAGATGTAGAATTATTCGAAGAGGAAGACGAAGTAGATGAAAGTAAAGAAAATAAGGACAGGGTCGAGGAAGGGGAGACAAGGAAAATGAAGAAGATGAATTTTCAGAAGAGGATTGAAAATAAAATAAAATTCATTTATTCTTGTGACATGTACTATATTTTCTAGATTAGACTTCTTGGATATTGTTGATAAAACTCTAGACTTTTTGATTATCTAGACTTTTGTGTGCAATTCAACGGAGGATTGCTCCTGGTCTATTTACATATTTTCTAGATTAGACATTTTTGTGTTCAATTCTATTATGACTATGAGCTTTATTTTATTTTTCTTCTTCATTTAATTTTGTTCGTATTATATATATATATATATATATATATATATATATATATGCAAAATTATTTTATCATCATATGTTGTTATCAGTTATGACAGGACGACGCGGAGGGTTCGGACGTGGAGGAGCATCTAGAGGACTCCGGGATCCGAGAGGCAGCACTCCTTTGGTACCGGGTACTTGGGTCAGACTACTTGTATCTCCTCATGATAGTACTCCTGGGATGAGCACTCTTAGGACGAGTAGTACTCCAGTCTTTCGACCACTTGCACCTCCTCATGACAGTAATCCTAGGATGAGCAGTTCCAGCCGGAGCCTACTACTCCTCCGTCTACCGTTCCTACATTTGAAGGTACCATGAAGACCGAGGAGGAGACGGGAGAGGCCTAGCCCTCGTAGTATCAGAGAGATCCTCCATGCGCGCCTCCGAACGAGCATCGGATGGAGATTTGGGCCGACGACACAAAGTACGTTAATTAGTTAATATATATATATATATATATATATATATATATATATATATATATATATATATATATATATATATATATATATATATATATATATACACACACTTTTCCATGAATATAATTATCTCTGTATTGATATCGTCCGTTGAGGGTATAGAGACGCCTGTGGCTCTTTCTGAGGTACAATTTTGGTGGTCCTTAGATCAACTACTCCGATGCTCCAGATGAGAGAAAGGCGTTTTGGTTTAAGCACTTCAAGGTAAAAATATATTTGGTTTTAATATCGATCATCTAATTTATTTATATTACATAACTTACTATATTACTTCTTATAGGACATGTATTTCTACCCACCACACCGGGCCGATGTGATCGAGAAGATATTTCCTTCCGTCGCCGCCAAGCTAGTCCGGGATGCGATCAATGTTCAGAAGGACCGTGATCGTTTGGAAAAACTAATCCAAGTTTGGATCACGACTGGGCAGTGAAATCAAATGAGGGCTAGATTTGACGATCCCATGTACAAGAAAAAGTCAGAGAAGGCGAAGGCGGCCAGAAATAAGGCAGGAAAGTGGTATGGTGGGTCAATTCTGATGACGAAATATTTTTGTCACATGGTAAGTATTTGAAAGTATATATATTATTTTAATCAAAGTAGGATAAAATGGTTAATTTTATTAATAATATATCTATTTGTAATTAACAGGTCCAGAAGGGTGAAGACACTAACATGGTGACCGTCTTCCTGGCCACCCATCGGAAGGGCGGACAGCTCATCGATTATAGGGCCACACAGACTTACATAAGTATTACTTTAATTTTTTATTTTAATATAACCTAGAAAATATGCAAATAAATATTCATGTAGTTAGTAATAAGTTGCTTAGATAATAAGGTTATTTACACTAACTATCCCTATATTTTTGGTTTATAACACCGGATACCCTTGCTTTGGAACAACTTAGAAAATATGCAAATAAATATCCATGTAGTTAGTAACAAGTATATTTATCGAGCGATTTATTTTTTTTCTAGAATGAGTATCTACGGATCCGTGAGTAGTCGACGCAATATGTTGCATTGGCACCTCCCGAGGGAGAGGCCGGTACTTCCTCACAGCCACCAGTCCACCCAGTTTCGTTGGCTGACGAGCTGTGGCAGACCGTCGTTGGTGGTCTTCAGAGGGGTACATACTATGTTGCGACGCAAGGCTCTTGGACACCCTATGCCCCTGTGCATACCCCACAACCTTTCCAGGAGTCGGTATGAATCCAGCAGGAGAGAGTTGACTATCAGATTACGTCTCTGCGTGATGAGATGATGAGACTGATTTTGCAGCAGCCCAAGTCCCAGCCACAGATGGACGATACGAGGATCTTAGCACGTTTTGATGCGCTCGAGCAAAACCTTTTAGAGCTTAGGACTATGACCGAGGTGACACAACGAAGCATTACGGATCTGGCATCATCGACACAATATTATGTCACTCGAATTATAGGTATCATGGATTTATACAATGATCGCTTATCAACATTGGAGCGGATACGTCATCCTGGTTCGTTGGCATCGATACCGACTCCACCGATGATACTACCTCCTAGTTTGACATCTATAGCGCTTTTACAGGGCCTGTTGGACTATATCGTATCCCAATTGTACGACGTTATTCCTCCTCCTCTTCCTGATCAGCATCAGTCCTAGGTTGGACAGATAATTAAGAGTTTGTGTGAATTTGGCCCTTTTTTGGAAATTTGTGTGACATTGGCCCAATTTTGGGTCTGTTGTATTTTTTTTTGTGACACAAGGATATTTATTTCAGACTTTTATGTATGTTTGAATTTGTATGACATTGGCCAACAGTGACAGTAGATTTGAATTTATCGGTGTTTAATAATTTTCTTACGTGTGACAATCTATTTTTATAAACTATGAATATATGTGTATAAACTGTAGGCTGAATATTGTTATATAAATTATTATGTAACAATCTGTATTTTTTTAATTTTTTACAACAATTTAGCGACGTTTATCAACATCTAGCGACGTTTAGCAACGTACAAATATGTCGCAGAGAGGTATCAGAACGTCGCTACCCCTCTTCCAAGATGTCACAAATATGTCGCTAAAAGTCTCTAATTTTTTGACTTGGCAATCTCTGCCATGTCATCAAGACGTAACTAAAATACGTTGTTAAATGTTGCTATATTCAAAAAATATTAGCAACGTACATGCGTTGTTAAACGTCGCTAATGGAAGAATGTCAACGACGTTTAGTGACACAGTAGACGTCACTAAGTATAGAAATATCAACGATATTTTGCGACTAAATTTGTGTCGCTCATATACCGACATTGTGCCACAGAACGTCGCTAATTGGTAAAAAATTTGCGACGTTCATATGTCACTAAGATACGTCACAAGTTTTGATGTATAGCAACGTATTTTTAGTCAGCGACTAGCTAGACCACAATAATTATAAAACGTCGCTAATAACGTTATTATTTTATTTCAGCATTAATTTTATAATTTAGTGATATTTTGTAGCTTTGCCAATCCCGCAATTTTTAGTAGGGAGTCACGACTGCTACGTGTTCATGGAAAAGTTATTACCTATTGCTCTTAGAGAGTTGTTGCCTCCTGCTGTATGGATTTCGTTGGCCGAGCTGTCGATATTCTTCAAGAATATTTGTTCAAGTAAGCTGACGTGCAGCATATGATTGAACTTGAGGAGAAAATTGCCTTGACAATTTATAAATTTGAGAAAGTATTTCCTCATGGCTTTTTTGATAGTTTGGAGCATCTATCAATTCATCTACCATACGAAGCACGTGTCGGTGGACCTATTCAGTATCGATGGATGTATCCATTTGAAAGGTAAAATATCAATATAAGATGCATTTTAATTAAGAAATTCTGTAAATTTTTCACGCTAAATTAATTCAAAGTAATGTGTCTTTCTAGGTACCTACACCATCTTAAGAAGAAAATTGGAAACGAGGCTCATATAGAGACTTCGATATGTGAAGCATATCTATCGAGGAGGTCTCAAACTTTTTCTCAATTTATTTTGATACTCATGTCGAGACAAATCAAAATAAAGCTCCAAGGAATGACGAAGACGTAGGAGATGCACACTATAATGGAGGCTTGTTGATATTCAATGTGAGGGACAAGCCTATTGGGTGTGTATGAAACAGTGGTTCGGTGACGATGAGTTGGATGCAGCTCATCGATATATATTTTTAAATTGTGACATACAAGAAGTGAGAGATTTATAGATATAAGTGACTAGGCTTTGATAATTATCTCTAATATTGTCAATGAAATATACTAACTCATTTTGATTCTATCTCTCAGTGTATTTAGAGATGAAGTTAAAATGAGAAAATCCAATATTAATAAGGAGGAACTTCAAAGAGAGGTTGATTGTAACTTTACGTTCTAGTTTAGCAAATATGTAAGCAACTCAGATAATATATTAAATATATTGCTACTACCATTTCTGTATATGTCGCTAATAACATGCCTATTATCAACGTATGTTTACAGGTTTTCTTGATTGGAACAACACTCATAAATAAGAGCCTTCGTTATTTGGTATTGGCACCGATTAAGGAAGCAAGGACTTGGCCAAGCTATGTCATTAATGGCTTCAAGTTTAAAGCAACTAAAAATCCTATAAATACTGAATTTCTTACTGACGGCTTGAATACAATGGATTCCAGTATTTGTATAAGAGGGACCATCTACGATGATGAGCCAGACTGTGACAATTATAGCGTACTTCAGGATATTATAGAGTTACAATATCCGGACCCATATGACATGAATATTATGATGTTCAAATATAATTGGTTCGACACAACACCAAATCAAGGATGGAAAATTAATAAACAATTTGGATTTGTCAATATAAACCATCGCAGGAGATATAGAGGGTCTGACTCATTGGTGATAGGAAGTCAAGTTGTTCAAGTTTACTATATAAGTTACCCAAAATATCGTAGAGATCGATTTGACTGGTATGCGGCATGTAAGACTAAAGCTAGAAATACGTTCAATATTGTTGATCCAGCATACCAGGAGGACCAGGTCAAAGAGGCTTAATATTTGGGACAACAGTCAAAAGAATATGTCGTGGATAATATTAATGTTGAAGTTATTGTCGAGAAAAATAGAGGAGAGAAAGAGGTTGATATACAAGACTTAGCTCAGGTTGATATACAAGACTTAGCTCATAACCAAATAATCGGCCTTGAGCACGACCAGGAAGACGTCTCTCAAAAAGAAGAAGAAGAAGAAGAGGAAGAAGATGAAGAAAATCTTCTTGAGGATGATGATGATGACGACGATGACGATGACGATGATGATAATGACGATGGTAAAGATTAGATTACCTATGTTGTCTACATGCTATACCTAGAGATGGATTGTGATTTTGTTACTAAAAAACTTCTATCTCTTGCTGAAAATAGTTCTATCTCAATTTTTATAGTTGTTTTTGTTGGTTATTTCTATTTATTAGATGTCTATCTTGTTCCTTAGTTCTATTTATTAAATGTCTATATATCTGAATCGTGATCATAGATAGCTGGTGGTCATGGTCATGATCGTGGTGATCGTGGTCGTGATCGTAGTGATTGTGGTCATGGACGTGATCGAGGTGGTCGTGATCTTATACTACCCGGGGATGGATTATCTCCTCGATCACGTGATTCGATACCCCCTCATCGGTCGCAGGCACCTCCACTCTGCCATCAACTACAGGCACAGACACTCCATCATTTATCGCATAAGTCCCCGGCACTCCATCATCGACATCTATGCCCCCGTCATCATTTGATGCAGATCTCGGCACCCCATCCTCACTTCGTCCACTAGATACTCCGACAGCTGTACGATGTGCCCAGGAGTATCCAGACTTAGATTATAATGCTAGTGGTTGGTATATCCTCCGACTGGGTGGTCCTTCGACACAACCAGAGACACCGGATGGGCAGTTCAAAAAGGAGCTTTGTACGACCAAAGAGCTGTTAGTAAATATGTTTCATCTAATGTAGTTAATTTTATATATTTTATTTATTTATTCAAATAAATAATCTGTTGTTATTTCTTTGTAGATTTTTTTCCTATAGTGCTACTCCAGCACTTGGGGAAATCATTAGGGAGGACTACCACGGCCCCTACCTTAGATTCTTCGATGTGCCACCTGACATACAGTCTATATGGTTTGACCAGATAAAGGTATATGTGATCTTTTCTGTTATTCTATTTATTAATTATTGTTTAATCTATTTATATTAATTTTAATTGAATTTGTATATCAGAAAACCTACTAGTGTGCCGAGCATTGCGATACGGAGATCAGGAAGACATATCGCGACGCCTTTAGTAAGAAGATGCGGGATGCGAAGGATGATTTGCAAAAAAAGGTAAATGCTGAAGAGGGCAAGAAACCCTGGATCCGTGATTATTTTTGTGAGAGGTTGTAGAAGGAGCTCGATACCTGAGTTCAAGGAGAGGTTCGAGCAATGGAAGAAGGTGCGATCTCATGGGAGTCTGCATACTGGTGGATCGATCCCCATCGCTATGCACCATCAAAATCTGGTAAGATAATATGAAGTAATTAAATTTTTTATTATATAGTTAAATAATATTAATTATCAAGCTAATACATTTTTTTAATTTTTTACACAGGCGGAGAAGTAGGCAAATGAGGGGGGAGATCCCTCTAGTATCAGTTTTGTCGATATTTTTGAGTATATGCACAAAAGGAGGAAGGATGAGAGCTACGTGGAAGAGAAATCCAGCAAGACTGCTGTAAGTATTTCAATTTATATTATAAGTTAAAATAATATAAGGTATTAGAATTTATATTATAAGTTAGAAGTCCATTAGAAAATTAAGCACGAGTCATTGGATAGGATACGTTCCAGTCTCTGCAGAATGAGAGCGCCTCTCGGGTCACTCAGGATAGGTGGAAGATAGTATCACTGAGTCTTCGCCATCCACAACGTCCTCTTCCATGGCCACTCATATGAACGACCTTTTTGTACAGGCCGCTAGCGGAAGAGGGAATGGCGGATGCGTCTACGGCACCGACTCCTTGGCTTCACAGATGTCGGTATACTCGAGACCTCCATCATCGACATCTTCTACTGTGAAACAACCTGATAGGATAGAGCAAATTGTTACAGTGATGACCATATTGCAGGTCATAGTGGTGGGTATACAAGAGTCGATCAGCAGCATGCAGGCCTCCATGGATCATAGTTCTTACGGTATTTATGCTACTCCCGTTGTTGTCCCTGGCACCACGATATCTTGTCCTTTTGGTGTCTCTGCCCCTCCTGCTGCTGCTTCTGGCCCTATTCTATCTGCTAATGCAGTGATGAAACTCCTAAGTTTATTGCCGTCAGAGGCGTTAGGTTTACTACCATCTGAATTAGTAAATAAAATTCCTTCGGACGTCCTCGAACGTTTGCGTGACCAGAAAATACCACCAGATCAGTGATTTTCTTTATATTTGATATTTATTTGTACTGTAGTAATCGTGGACTAGTGGATATTTTTTATTTGTGTTGTCGTGGTCATAGACTTGTGAGTTTGTGCCGTTGAAGGTCCGATTGGACGGGAAATCTACAACGGATTGTACTGGGTGGTTGATATATTGATAGTGTTTAACAGGTTTTATATAAACCAAATATGCTGGGATATCTGTATTTAAAAGTTTTTTTGCATTTATGTGCATATTAGCGACGGACATTCGTTAACTTAGTGGCTACCTACGATGTACTTGCGACACGCTAGCGACGGATACAACCGTCGCCAAGTAAATTTCTATTATTGGAAGATGAATTACCGACACACATTAACGGATAGGCGACTTCCTTCCGACAATAAGTAATGTCGTTATTCCATCGCCAACTTGAGTATCAGACTTTTTCAGTATCAAGAACAAAAATAATGTCGCTATAACGTTGCTAACCCGACGCCATTTTTGACGCAAATCCGTCGCTATCTAGATGTTATTATAAACTAAATTACTATCGTATATATGTCGCTAATGCGCCGCTTAATGAATCTGTCGCTGAAATGTCGCATAGACGTCAACTAAATCGATGCCGCTATTATGCCAGTTTGTAGTCGAAAATTCGACTGATTGGCGACGAAACTTTTAGCGATGTGGTATTTATCGACGGATATTTTTTGTCTAAATATTATCGCCGAGTAGTCGCTAATAGTGAATATGATCGTGGTGTTGAGCTAATAGTGAATATTTACCGATGGATATTTTTTGTCAAAATATTTTTCGTCTAAATATTTGGCGATGGAAAACTACGTCGCAATTCCTTTGTATTTTAGTAGTGTTGGTACAGCTCAATGCGCTATTGAGCTAAGAGACGTTTCTTGTCGAACGCTTCTAACTCTTGTAGCCGTTGGCGGTGATTGTCATCAACAGTCAACTGGTTAGAGAGATCCACTCAGAGTGAGGGAATTTAGATGTCGAGTGGGATGACCGCTTTGCTTCCATAAAACAAAGAGATTGGCGTGCTGCCAGTAGGTGTTCAGACCGTTGTGCGATAGACCCAGAGGCATCCACCCAACTTCTCATTTTAATCACGCTTATTGGTTGACACAAACTTCTTTTGTAGATTTATGACAGTCTTGTTGAATGCTTCTGTCAGAGCATTTGTTGCTGGGTTGTAGGCCGTCGATGCTACATTATAGATTCAATTTTTGTCATAAAATCGATAAAAAGCATGGCTTACAAACTATGGACCATTATCGTGGATGATCCATCGTGGCAAGCCGAAGTGGTATATGACGTTATGCTTGACAAAGCTTATCATGTTTGAGGTCTTGACTTCAGCGAGTGGAATAACTTTCGCCCATTTGAAGAAGTAGTAGGTGATATGCAAGATAAACCAATGTACCTTAGAAGAAGGTGGACTAATTAGCCTGATAATATCCATTCCCCATGCTTCAAACAGCCAAAATGCTATCGTCGGGTATATAATATAATTCTGAGGGCTGGTGGATAAAGTCTGCATGAATTTGGCATACTTGGCACTTACTCGCATAGTCAACAGCCTCTACTACCATTGTCGGCCAATAGTAACCCATTCTCCGGAGACGGTCCTGAAGGTTGGGTTTGGGCTGATGTGCACCGCAAACCCCGATATGAGCTTCGCGGAGAGCCTGCTTCGCTTCTCCATTTGATAGGCATCATAGAAGAAGACCGTCGTAGGAACGACGATACAATATTTTGTTAGCCATATCGTAATAGAAATAGAGAAAATTTCTTCTGATGGAAGTGACTTCCTTTGGGATCTCGGGGAGAATTTCATAGAATGCGTAGTCGATGAATGGGAGTCTTCAGTCTTGGGAGTCGGTATTTGTCTCTACTGATTAGATCAGGCACAGACAGCGATTATTTTTCAGGTAGACCAGCTCATGACCGACCACTGTGATCAGTTGATAGATTTTGACCAGAACTGCCAGAGCGGCGGCGAGGTCGGCCAGGGCGTCAGCCTCAATATTTTGCAGCTTAGGAAATGCTTTATGAAGTACCCCTCGAAAGTGGATATTATTCCAAGTGCGGCTTGGTGGTAAGGAATCAAGTCCTCGTGTCGTACCTCATATTCACCCCGGACCTGACTGACTATCAGCTTGGAATCATCGTAGGCTTCCAGGGAGTCTACTCCCACTTGTTTAGTAAGTTGGAGCCCAATGACAAGGGCATTGTACTCTGCCACATTGTTAGAGCATGGCTCTGTGAGGGAGTAAGCGCGATTTATGACCAGATCGTGTGGAGAAATTAGTACTATCCCGATGCCAGCGATAATATCGCCTTTGGGTCCTGTTCTTGAAGCACCGTCGAAAAACATTCACCAAACGGCTTCTACGCTTGTGGTCATGTTTGAGTGCGCTACTTCATCTAGGATCTCCTCGAATAGCTTCGAGGTTTCCAATACAGGGTAGGCTGCCATAAAATCTGTCAATGCTTGGCCTTTGACCGCCTTTTGTGGGACAAATACCATGTCGTACGGCGACAACTGTATTGTCCATGTGGCTAGGCAAGAGTTGAGCGCTCTGGGTTTAGTCATAAGAACTCTGAGAGGATTAACTCATGAGATCACATGGATGGTTTATCCTTCCAAGTAATGTCGAGTCTTCTGAATGGCGAAGACCAGAGAGAGGCACTCTTCTCAACGGGGTTGTATTTGTGCTCTGCGCTGGCCATCATTCTGGTGAGATAGTCGATGCATGTTCATAACTAGCATCACATTTTTGGGCTAGTAGAGCTACGCGGGAGTGATATATTGCCTGCATATATAGCAAGAAGGGTCTTTCTATAATAGGGGCTACCAATACTAGGGGGTTATGAGATACTCCTTGATGTCGTTGAAGGCGTGCTAGCATTCTTCATTCCAAACAAAGGAGACTCCCTTCTTCATAAGGTGAGTGAATGGTTGACAACATCCAAAGAGGTTTGATATGAACCTTCTGATGTATGCCAGTCTTCTTTAAAATCTACGAAGTTCTCTGAGGTTCTTCGGTGGATGCATTTTAAGGATTGCTTTAGTCTTGTTGAGGTCTATGTGGATACCCTTCGAAGTTATGAGAAAACCCAGAAATGTTTTGCTAGATACTCCCATGAACGATTTTGTAGGATTTATCTTGAGCTGGTGCGAACGCATTAGGTAGAACACAGTCTTCAAGTCTCGGAGGTGATCATCTTTAGAGCGAATCTTGACAGCGATGTCATCAACGTAACACTTCTCTGTCATGTGTAGATGTTCACGAAAGATGGTGCTCATAGTTCCCTGGTATGTAGAACATGTGTTCTTCAGACCGAAGGGCATGAATGTGTAGCAGTACACTAATATCGGCGTTTAAATGATGTATGCTTCTCATCATCGAAAAATATCTTGATTTGATTGTTTTGAGATAATTCTGCTAGAGATTTTTTATGGACTTATCATCCTTAGCGTACTTAAAGCTAAGTATTGATGACAAGTTAAAACAACTGACACTATCAGAGGTATTATGGACGTGACGGTAGACAAGAATATTTGCTCAGAGGTAATGTGGACAGCAAATTCTTGGTTTGTAGACTTATTACCCATGGTGTACCTTAAGTACGGATAATAAAATAAAATAATTGGCACTATCTGGGGTTATACGAACGTGATAGTAGAAAGTCGATAGGCAGAATGTTACTCAGAGAGAATATGGACATGACAAAGTTTTGAAGATTGGAATTCAGTTAGAAGTATCTTACGTAGAGGGGATATGGACATAGTAAACTAAAATTCTGTGGAGATAAAGAAAAATAGGACAAGTAATGTGGACATGACCATTTTCTTGTGGTGATAGATTCGCTATGCCGAGGAGAATGACAGGATTACAGCTCAGAGGTAATATAGACATAAGCTGTTGCATGGGGTGATCCAGACTGGGGATCATAAATGAAATATCTTGGAAGCGACTGGGCTTTGAGAACACATTTTTTTGCTGGAGGGAATCAAGTTTGGATGGCCTTCAATGAGAATATTTCGTTGGACCTGAGAACTGCTCCACTGGAGAATTTTTTGTGAATCAATTATCCCTTGCGAATTCAGGACCCCTCAACACAAATAATAGATTTTGCAATAAATAATGGAGGGAAACAAATTACCTTATGCATTTGCACTTACTGGGGATAACAAAATGTAAACAATGTACATTTTGAATTAATCTGTTGGAAAGTACTCGCTTAGACGTAGTACTTGTTGAGGAACTTGCCCTTGATCGATATTATTGGCAAGTCCCGGTTAAGCTTTGTGAGCATGTATGCACTGTTGAATCGAGGAGACGTTGTCCTTGATAAAGAATCGGATTAAGGAAATACTGTCATTTGTAAGTTCAAGAATACACTATCCTCGATTAAGAGTTCAGATCTGCTCTTTATTTATTGACAGTCTGGAGCTCAAACTTTACGGACTACAATCTTGCTGGAATGATAATGCGTTTTAACACTTTCGTATCCTAGCCCACTAAGAATAATATTGTAATAGCTGTCGGATTGTAAAGGAATACGTTATCCTTTACCAAAATTCAGACTTTCAGCCTTCTGGAGATCATAGCCCATCTTCTACAAGAGGAGGAGTGACTGTTGGCTGTAATGATGAAACTGTGGTATCTCATCATTTTTTGCACGAGATACTATCGATGCTTTGTCTTGTGACGAAAGGGGAGTCTGGTGTAAAAGAATGCTACCGCGTACACATGAAAGAGTTAGCTGAATTATTCGTATCGGATCCTGCCACGTGGGGGCAATTGCTTATTATGTCGAGGACCGTCGCCTGTTGTGCGTATATGCGTAATACGCAGAGGGACACTGCCTGTTGTTGGGGATTTATTTCAACGAGAAGAACTGTCTCGCCATGGTTGATGAGTCATACGAGGCTTGGCTTTTCTACATAATAAGACTTGTTGAGCCGCGGTGAGCATCCGAAGTCTACAATTTGTGTTTTTTGAGGAAAAGATCATTCGACAAGTGCTTCTCGACTTTTGACCTGGTCATTGAAGGTGCTACTTGCTGTGTCACATCTTAAGCAATGCCAGGGTGAACCCACATGACCTTGCCTCATGGTGTGCTGAGAGGTACCAGCATGGTTGTTTGTCACGAGCTGGTAGAAGATTGACAACCTCCATTATTGCCTTCGAGATTGGAACAACACCATCCTGGGCCTCCATCACTGGGAAGTCACTAAACTGGAGGGATGCTATGTTCGCCATGACCATCTTGTCCTCAAAGTCGAGGGTGAGCGCCTTGGCATCGTTCAGCTTTTAGATACGCCTCTTCAACACAGATCAATCTTTGATTGGATGATGGACGTACCAGTGGTAGTCGAAGTACTTGGGGTCATCGATCTTGTCTAGCTCCTCAGGGTATCTGATGTTTGATAGTCGGAGTTTGTTGCCCTTCACCAGTATGTTGAAGATTTTATTGACATCGTCGTCATCGAAGAAGAAAGTCCCGTTTGGTTTTGGGGCTTCTGATTCCTGAGTCGCACAATCCTCAGGGAAGACCGTTAGTTTTGCATCATCTTCGGACTCGGAGGGAATGCTACCCCCAGCTTTGGATGATGCTTTGACTTGTCGAGGGCAACTACCCCTAGACTTGTTATTGTTTGTTTCTTAGAAATCATTGTCCTCATGGAATGATGGGTTGGTGTGGACTACCAGAATATTTCTACTCCCGGCTTGCAGAGTTATTGCGGGCCATTAGCAACCGGTAGAAAATTCTTGTACGAACCCTAGTTCAGGAAACAAAGTCAACACCTAAGCACCCATGTGTGTAAAATTCCTCCTAGCACGCACCAGTACGTAGTATGAAGAGTCCAATTTTATATCTTTGCCTTTCTCAGCATCGCACATGTAGTCAGCGTTGTATGAGATTTGGTCGATGATGAAACTTCTATTACTGTCATGGTCGCATATGGCTATCTAGCTGCAGCTACCGACCAGTACCGCATAGTCCTCTTTTTGTGGCCTTTGACATGGCCGTATGGAACATGTCTTAGCGCTCGAACTCCTGGCATCGTAGTATTTTCCTCTACCAGATCTCAAGTACTGAGCGTCTTTCTTGTCATTAGAGGCTGCCGCATGAAAGGCATCAGCTCTTTTGGATGCATAATTTATGTCCTCTATGGCAGGAAGAGATACAGAGAGCGCATGCTCTACAGTTGTGTGAGGGATAGCGGCCTTTGTAACCCATGTCTTGTGGGTCTTCTTAGGCTTTCCCAGCCTTGAAGAAGTGCCGCCCTCGGAGAGCATTTCCTCAAAGGCTTACTGGTCGAAGCGTACAACCAACATCCTATGGGTCGAACCTAGCTTCGATACGTCAGACAGCGTCCCGACCTTCTCATCAGAGGAGAAGGAAGTCCCTAGTAGAGTCGCCACCATATTTCTATTAAAGTATGTTTGGAAAACTTTTATTTAATAACAAACAAAAAGTACAAAGAAATTCTTGACAGTAAATCTAAGTACAATATTTTTGATCTGGGTAATGTGACGATGGAGATTGAGTACTACAGTGACTCTTTTAGTCTATTGATGCTCCAACGAGGGGATGAGGGATGCTTTCTTCTTTTCTGGCCTCCTTGAGCTTGTGTGCACGTACGTTGCTCGCCTGGAGGGGTATAGTCTCTAAAGCAAAAAAAATCAGCCAGCCCTTGGAACATTTAAGTTTCTCCAATTTATAGCCATAATGCCGATGGACTATATGTGCCGCATGTGCTTCTATTTTGTAGCCGCAGGGTGCTCCTTCAACATAATGCGGTTGTAACTATAGGCGTATACCATGGGCCGTCTGCCACGTGTACATCCTTAACAGGATATAGTTGAGTCCAGGCCGAGCTTCCATGTGTATGTTTGTTACGATTTGTTGTTGCTGAAGATCTGGGCGGTTCTCATCTTTTGTTTGCGTGGCTTAGTCAGCTTGACATGTGGCCTATACTTAGTTGGAGAGAATTACTTCAGTCACAATAAAAAGATTTTGTCTCAGGGAACCCTGCCACGTTGGACGCAGGGAGTCTGGGATGCATAGGACGCATGGAACACATGTAGTCTGGAACGCATAGGGCCAGAGAAGCATAAAATACATGGGCCCAGAGACGCATGGAATACATAGAGTCTGGAACGCATGAGGCCAGAGATCCATAGAACTCATGGGGCCATAGACGCATGGAGTCAGGAACACATGGGGCACATGCAGTCTGGAACGCATTGGTCCAGAGACACATGGAACGCATGGAGTCTGGAAAACATGGGGCCAGAGATGCATGGAACACATAAAATACTTTGTCTTACATACACATGGCCCTGTACGGTTGTATAGTGACAAATGTATTAGACACAATCTTATGTCAGGTCTTTATGTGGCCAGTATTGGGGCAAAGGGATGCTTGAGGGAGTAGTGGCGCATGGCACTGCTGGCGCATGCGGACACTAGTTACTTAGTGCCGATGGCACTGTTGGCGCATGGGAACACTAGTTACTTAGTGGCTCATGGTACTGATGGCACACGGGAATACTACTTATGAAACGGTCGGTGCATGATACTAGATTATTATGGTGCCGAAGGTTTGATCACTGCGGTGCATGGCCTTTGATTACTATTGGCGCATGGTAGCTAGTTTTTTGGGCCGCATAATCATTCTACAGCCTAATTTCTTCTAATTCGATTTTGAGGCGCATGTTTGTTAGACGCATGGATCTAGATTTTTTATATTTCTACAAAGTCTAGCCTACAGATCTCTACAGAGCACTCACCACTCAGCACTCAGATCAAATCCAACGCTCACAAATAGGCAACTATGGGTCATACAAAACCCAACAACCAGAAATTACTTCCAAAACCCTCAAAAATCTACAAATTTGTAGTAGCTTACCTTCATTGATCATAAGGAAGCATAAGAAAATCCTAACCCCAACACCCATAAATACAATACTTGTCAAAAAAAATTACCAAACCAAACCATAAGTGGAAACCTAACCAAAATTGAAAACTCGTACGAACTCAAGATCTCGATGAGACTCATCATTACTTCACCAATCTTGATCCCTAGCAAAAGAAGGCACGGGAAAGCGAGTGAAGGCTTCTGGATCTCAAGCCAAAGGGTTAAGTTACTGGCCCGCGAAGCCCTAGTCGTCGACAATTTTGTTCTTTTGGCCTTCGATTTGGGGTTTTTATCGAACCTCTTCTCTCTCTCTCTCTCTCTCTCTCTCTCCACTATTAAGCTAGAAGAGGTGGAAATAAGATGTTGTAAATGTTATGGTATATATTATAGGAGGAGGGTGGCAGTAGAGAAGAAAAGGAGAAGGGAAAGATTTTGTTTTGAATGAGAAAGAGGAGGGGTTAATCTTCCGGGGGTATTTTTTTTATATCGGGCAGAGTCAGGGTTGTAGGAAATTTTTGAAAACTAGATATAATATTTATAATATATAAGCATTATAAAAAATTGTATTATAAACAATACTTATATTTACAAGCATTATAATAGGCCATCCACAGCCTAAAAATGTCATATTTGTCCTCTCTTCAAACCTTATAACACTTTTTATAAAGCGTTATAAATATGACTTTGAAAGTGTTATACTTGTAATACATCAACAAGTACTTGCGAATAATTTAGTATCCCTACGTCCACTAGCTTTCCATCCTTCTTCCACTTGTGGGTCCACTTGAAGACTTGGGGGAAGTTGATGGTATTTGGATATGCCTTCCTTGGAGGCCCCCTCACATTGTAATAGTTAAGAAAATCATGAATAAATAAATAATTAAAAATTTTACTTTAATTAATGGTTATATGTACCATTTGTTAAAAATAATCAATGATCGTGATTGATTCAGATGTGTGGAGACTAGCACGAGCTAGCTACTCCTTCTAGGACTTGTTCTTCTACTCAAGATTGTCCATTTCCTCCTGTATATTTTCCAGAAATCTTCCTTCAGCCATTCCTTACACCGATATCCAGCAAGTTCTCAAACCTTCTAGTTATTTATTATTTCCTGGATCCTTTTATAGGCAACGATTTTATAACACTTTTGGATTGCTTTCTCTTTGTGATATAGCCACTAGTAGTCCCTCTGCAAATTAAACAAAAAAGTAGAAATTAATTAACTAGTTTAATAGAAATAATTATAAAATATATACTTATGCTAAACATACCTTCATTATATCAAGTTATATGAACTGCTTAACTTTGTTATTACACTATAATTGAGACACGGACCATGATAGTTATCTTTGATGATATCTTTAAAATATGTGTCAACTATATAATGAAAGAACATGAAAATAAACAAAAAAATCATAATTAGCTAGAAGAAACAAATACTATGTTAATATATAAGTTCATCATAAAATAAATAAATTACTTATAAAGAGCCATCAGGCCATAGCTCCTATTGCCACTCTCTAATATGCCTCTATGGTGGAGTGGGAGAGGGGTCCTGAAAATTAGAGCGACGGTAATAATCTCCATTTGTGAGGGCCGTTATTTGACTTTTGTGTTTTAGGAATTTTTTTATTTAATTTTTTCTCGTAAAGCGTATTATATACTGTATTTCATATTTTAGGTCATATCTTTGTTTTCGTGCCTCAGAATTTGATTTTCGTGTTATGATTGTAGTACCTCAAATTCCGATCCGACCTGGATGCGTACTATAAAGTTGGGCTTGTGGCTAGTATGTCTGAGTTATAGCTTGGTGTTTAGAATCTTTGGCATCCTCTTGCCACGGACAAAATACGATGATCCTTTCTAAATATCGATAGACCTCTATTGAAAGGAGTTCAATAGTTTTTGTGTTTTGTTGATTTATTTTCTTAATGTCGCTTTAGGATATTTATTTTGGTGTTGCTTTGGATTTGCTTGATTTTTATTGTTGGCTTTCTCGCTTGGAGCTTTGGTTCTTGGGGATTTCGGGTGGAATGATAGGCAAAAGGATTCTAACTCGGTGATCGTGCTATTGCAGGTTCGCGTAACTGACGCTTGATCGTCGCTTGGCGGGACTACTTCTTTCAACACTTTTCTTAATCGGTGGGTGGTATGGACGCTTCTTTCCTACTTCTTCACGTCTACATCCCTAATGTTTTAAACGTTCAATAGATGATGCCCGACTGAACGCCTAGAAAATTCTTAGCCACAATCAAGCGTCGCCAGAAAGGGCCCGAAGTTGAACTGTTCATGTATTTGTATTGTCTGGGACAACTTGTGCACAAGGTTTGGCATTTTCTCGAAATGGTATTCCGGGCACTGGAACCGTATCAACCCGGGGGAAATATTTGATTGTGCTAATCGTGATACATTGCGGGACATACATCAGGGCTTGCTACCCGGGTTGACAGGGCGCGCCACAATACCTTGGATAAGTCCCCATGGGGTCGATCACACCAATGACCGCATATAGATAGAACGCATGCTAATCTATTATCTTGTGCAGATGGTAAGTATACTTGTGTTTCTGTGTAGGAAAGGCATACATCGGTTGAATAAGCGACCGATATGCTATATGAATTTTACGTTATTGTTCCTCTAAATACATGCATCTGATATGAACTGAATTCACTTAGTTCTTAATAGAAAGATTATTTTAATGCATGCTCGCCCCTAATAAGCAAGTATTTATTTAGGCGAGTAGGTTCGTCCCGCTTACTAGTACAACTGAGTACTGACCCACATTTGTGGGCAAATATTTCAGGCACTCAGGGTGTGCAACGCTAGTGGATAAACGAGAAGGAATTAAAATCTCTTCTATTTTGAATTATAGTTGAAGTCAGTTCATTTTGGAGGCATGGATTTTTAATCTATATAAAGGCGTAATGTACGGATGATAAGGCTTATCTGATGGAGCGTGCCCTACCTTTTGAGCTTTATTTTGTAATGCAAATCAATGTAGCCGAGAGGCACATCAAGTATAACTCTATGTAAATTACTTTAAATTATCAATAAAAAGCATATTTTCTTCCTATGTTTTGTGTTCACCTATCTGTGAATGTGTTTTCTAACTTGTGTTTCAAATGGATTCCTATCACTGCACATTCTTACCTTGTGCGAGCGCAACTCCAGGCTCATACGACATCACGCCCAAGTGAGGACGATCAGTTCCGCAAAGGATCCAACCGAGGACAATCGACCCTTACGGGATCGGGGCATGGCAATGATCATGTCTAGTGCTCAAGAATTATATTTCTATCTTAGGTTTAGTTTCTAAAGTTTCCCCTGATTTCTATGTCGCGGTATCATGCTAGTAGGATATTCGAGCCATATCCAGTTTTCAAATCAAAATAATAACTTACACAACTAGTTAAGTTTCTTGGCATGCTATATAACCAAGTTAACATGTAGGCGACCGGGAACTTGTAGAAACCTATGGCGAGTAAAATATAAACACAAACTAGGATCGAAAAATAACAACAAAACCAAACCCTAGTTATTGGGAGAAAATTTAAGCCAGCATATACCACTCGGTATACCGTCTAGGTGGGCCAATTAGCTGTTTTCTAACTGTTTGATCTTGATCGAACGGTCAAGATTAATTCTCTAAGGGTTTATATAAGTAATAAATTCTTACTTTTCGTTCATTTATAAGGCATTTCTCTCTCTCTCTCTCCTCTCTTTCTCTCCATGAATACTCTCTTGATCACTCTCTCGACCTCTCTATGTTACACTACTCTCAAACCCTATCCAACTCACTCCATTTATATATATCTGACTTAACTCAAGTAGGAGCTCATCACAACCCTACCTAGGATAGTGAGAAGAGGAGCGAGGCTTGTGCTCGCTTGAGCCGACTTGGAGGTGGACCCGAAGCCTATTCTCATGTCGTATCTTTACGAGTGTCACAACCAAGGCAAGTACGAGTTGCTCAGTGTGTTGATTTAGTTCCTCTATTTCATATTTTTTATTTTCCTAGTCATACGGAACTCGCACACACATGAGCCAATATGGGTCTTCTGATGTAGGTTAGTTGTGTCTAAGAATGGGAATTTATTGCATGCATGTGTTTTCCATAGTGATGGATTTGGTTTCCTGAGTTTCTTAATGTCGTATGCCACTAGTGTCATGCCACGAAACTTTTTTATGAAGTACACTCAATTTGTGCCATAGAATCGAGCATGTTTGCCATAAACAAAAAGCTATACGAATTTTTGCATTACAAACTTGAAAGAAAAGAAAAGTACAATAAATCATATACAAGAATCTAAAGTACATTGATTCTGGGGAAGTATTACTTTAGAGATATGATTTGCGGTCGATCACTTTACTCCTTGGACCACTCGACAAAAGGAAGAAATGCTAGAACACTTGAACACTAGGAGAACTTAAGCAACAAAGCCTCTGAGCACTGGCACGTAGTGATTTTGTTCTTCTCCCTCTGTCTGTGTGTGTGAATGAAAAAGTGAGCCTGTATTTATAACCTTCATGAGCGGCTATAGAAGTGTGCACACACTATGGGCAATTTCCACTGTATTTTCCATTATGCGCATACTTTTGAGGGTTTTATAACCACGTTCTGCTGAGTGGGTGCACAACATACTGCATGCTTGACATGTGGCTTCCTATACGAGGAAAGTATGGGTCATAGGGACTGTTATTTGTGCATATCTCACAAGAAACATGGAATGAAAGACATATAATCATAACTACTCACTGTTAGTTAAGGTCATAGGCGCACTTTTGAAGGAATCAGACAATATTGGCTCGCTCTGATGAAGTTTGAAGACAATAGCCATACTAGCGCACATTGATGATATTTTAAGATAGTGGCTATAATGCCGTACTATGTAAGAGTTTGGCACAATAGCGCACTCTATAAGAGTTTAGCACAATGGCGAACTCTGTAAGAGTTTGGCACAATAGCACACACTGTAAGAGTTTTGTCCAATGGCGCACTCTGTAAGAGTTTAGCAGGATAGACCACTAAATGACAACCTGGGTCTACGTGCTAAAAATATTTTCTCATAATAACTCCCATATTCTTGACTACAGTGTTAGTCTATCAGATTCATTGCATTAAATATGGGAGAAGAAATGTAAGAGTTGTGCACCTGTCTTTGCAAAGCTGAACCAAAGTGCGTCTCTGTTCCGTTTTGAAGAAAGTGCGCCAAACTCTGAAACATTGCTAGAGTACGCCACTCTCATTGTTAGTTCATTTCATGAAGGGGTGCACCATTCTTTCTTTTGATCTACCATTCTTTGAAGGCATACTTTTTATGCTTCTACAGAGCCTGACAACAATTTTTATTATTTTGACCCTCGATTTGATGTTTTTTGGTATAAACTATTTTAACTTCTTGTAATATTTAAATTTAGGCAAGAAAATATTTCCATCATGATAGTAATTTAATTTCACACAATTTATAGCTTTGCAAAATCGAATTCAGAGTTAAAATATGGGTTTATAGCCAAAATAATTTTCAAACAATGCGATTTTGGGCTCTCAGGTTGGCAGTATACAACCCAGTATACCGCCTAAGCTGAAACTAGCCCAATTTTAGTATATTTATTTAGCTATTTTTGTTGGGTTTTTTTTTAGTGATTTTGGTAGTAATTTTTCTTAATTTTGAGCTTATAACCATGCATATATAAATAGATTTTTTTTGTTCTTATTTGTTGTGTGATGTATTAAACTGATTGACTAGGAAATCCCCATGTATATGTATCAAACCCTATGTGGTTTCTCATACAAGCTTAAATAGTAGCGTGTGCTTATAATGTGCCAAGTTCCAGCTCATATTCCGTGCTTGTTTTGTGATACTTGTGGTTTTTTTAGTCTATATTGATTAAATAGCTTGTTTGGTTGTTTGTAAACTTTCTTGTATTCTTGTCTCTGAATAACTCTAAGTGTTTGTACAATATAGCATGAGGATCTTTTCAGTGTAACACGTGTAGCAAGACACTTGGATACTCGTCAGTGGTGGCTTACGAGTATCACGTCCTATGTCCATGTTATCATAGAAGGATTCTCCAGTATCTATAGCTCGAAAATCGATAAAGCAAAAGGACCTAAAAAGGGTATTTTTTTGGGCACCTGCTCAAAGAAGAAGCTGCCAGCCACTGGGTGTAGCTCTTTCTCGGGACCCCAAATGACTGCAGAAGCTAGGGGTCACAATGTCAAGAAACTATACGATAATCTAGCATTCCGAGACAATGGTGATTCCCAGGTAACGGGTGCTGAGATCCCTGGGGTAGCCACCCTCATAACGAAGATACAACCTGCTACACTGGGGTAGTGTTCCATCAGAGTTCGAAGGAGACACCATACTACCAACTTTTCTCGATGACTATTTGTTTTAAGAGTCCGAGGCAGAAAGTGCTACGTCTACCGTCCTATCCATCCCACCTCTTGTGAGAACATCAAACATGGAAGGGACGAGCACGAGGCCCCCAGTGATCGGCAGTGCCTCAAAAACCTCGAGGCTATAATATAAACCATGAGCGAGTCAATACAAGCCTTGACCCAAGCAGTTCTAGACATCAAGGAAAGTGTAGCCTCTCAACTACCAATGGCCTCAGGTCAAGCAAACCAGGACCCTGGCACCAATGGAGATCCGAATGCATTCGCGCCTTCTGCTAGTGGCCGTCATGCTCTACCAGGGTCGTATGCTCCTTCTGCATCAGATGAGGCCCGAGAATCAATTAAGGAGGTACTAGAACTGAGAGCTCGTCTGGACTCGCTGGGCAATCGGGACATACTCCACGAGTTAGGATACGCCAACCATATCCTCCCGAGTGGAGAGATGTGTTGTATCCATCAAAGTACAAGCCCTTCAATCTGAACCCATTTGACGGGAAGACATCTTCCCGTCAATATATGAGTTACTTTGAGACTGCAACGGGGTACCTACCTCGCAGTAATGTACTCCTCACTAAACTCATTAGGGGGCATTATCTAGAGTAGTCTTTGACTAGTTCTACAGTCTGCAAGACAACTGTATTTTATCGTTCGACGACCTAAAGGGTCTTTTTCTCGCTCGATTCTACGACAGGGGAAGCAACATGACAATGTCCTCTCTAATGAGATTATGTCGAAGGAGAAGGAGCCTGTACGCCCATACTTCGAATGATATAGGCAAGCAGAACTGAAGTTGCCTCGTGGCAATCCTGAGTCAACATTGATGGACATGTGCCACAGAAATCTACTTCAAGTAGTCAATCTCTAGATGGACGACAGTCAGTTCAAAGACTGGACGGCGTTCATCATAAACGTTGTCGACACTGAGAAGAATGTGAGGGACGCCCGAATTTTGGGAATACAGATCGTCATCACTGATGATAGGGGAAAATTCCCTTATAAAAGCAATAATAACAGCGACAACAATAGCTATGACGGCGAAGGAAAGCAGGCCCTTGTCGCTAACTTGACCAAGAAGCCCGAGCAGAAGCCAACGGAAGCTCCAAAATTGAAGGAAACCTACTCTTTCGAAGATGATGATGTCATGGCAATCTTTGAAGTGCTCATGCAGGGAAACAAACTTCAGCTCTCCGACGTTAAACGTCCTATTAAGACAGCCGAGGTAAATAATTTGAAGTACTGCCACTACCATCGTTATATCCATCATGTGACTAGGTACTGCTACACACTCAAGTGGTACATCTAGCGGCTACTTGACATCAAGACCTCACTATGGACTTCGATGACACAACAGTCATCGCATACATGGTAACTCTCTAGTTCAACAACTTCTCAGCCACATAAGCCTAAGACGGAGTAATCCCAATTCCCCGGACAACAATGGAAGTTGTCAATCTTCCCCCAGCTCATGACCAAACAGTCGGGCAGATGCCTTTTACCACATCACAGGGAGGTCATTTGGGTCCGTCCCGATCTTGCTCCAGAATTGATACAACAGACAATACCTTCTACCACCAAGTCTAAGGACAAGAAGTCAAAATCTTGCTACACAGTTTCTATCACATCCGAAGAAGCTATAGAAGGAACAAAAAGGTCAGGCCTAGCGTACCAACTAGAGTACGATATCCCTGACGATGGGGTGGTCCCAATTATCATACCTGTAACATCTAATATGGGTCCATGTCAACCACCAGCAGTGGACAAGTCCAAGACGAAAGAAACTCGCTTCGACAAACCGCTGCACAAATATACTGATAACGGGATGGAGAAGCCCTACAACTTTGATACCTTGGCACAGCTCGCCAACACTCTAGCAAAGTTGTCTCAATTTGAGTTTCTCTTAATCTCCAAAGACACTCGGGATGCTTGAGTAAGGTATTGCAGAATATCGACACCTACCTGGCACAGGTCAAGCCGCTACCTAAGGATCCTGCCTTATGCTCCCACTGAAATAATGGGATGGAGGTGATACCTAACATCATGTTCTTGTAACAAGACATGTTGCTAAAGAATAATCGGCACGATCGTCCCCTGTATTACACAGGGTACATCGACACCATCAAAGTGGACCAGATGCACATCACGGTTCGTCAATTTGCATCATCTCGCGGAGTATACTTCAGACATTAGGCATCCGATGCATCGTTTGGCAGCAACCAATACTGCCATCAGTGTCTTCAACACAGAAAGGAGCTACCCTCTGGGCAAGATTCGCTTGAAATATCATATCGACAACTTGAAAACAAAGGTCACCTTCTATGTCATAGACGTAGACGTATCCTATAACGTCTTGTTGGGAAATCCATGGATATATCAGTATATGATCGTACATTCAACTCTACACTAGTGATTAAAGTACGTAGCCGATCATAGCCTTGTCAAGACAGAATTTGCCGATGTTGATCCATTCAAAGGGATTGAGGCCTACTACTCTGACTCGATCCTTTACAAGCAAGTCCACCAGGATGAAGGTGGTAATGATGTCAATGATGAGGCAGATACTGGGACAAAATTGGATGATCCCTTGAAAGTCTATCTCAAAGTAAGCGCTCCCGACACAGCTCCTCCCCTCAGGGTAAAACTGCCTAGAAAATACCTGAGCCTCTGGTCGTTCTCCTCCGTAGATCGAATCGATCGCTGAAGGTAGGTCCGGCACCTACGAATTCCTAACCTCTTGTGGTAAAGCTGCACAGGAAACCTCTGAAGCGATCGCTCACACTGGGGGTAGAGCTCGAGAAAGACGAACTATAGGAGTACGTGGCCGCTCAATCTAACGTTCCTTCTCTCGACGATGTAATTTCGAAAGACGAGATACCTTATTTTATCAATAAAGGGCTATCTTTGAAGAACTCAAAAGTTGTATATCTCAACTCACTATATTCCGTGGAGTACGGTCTGGGTTTGCACCTGCATACACATGTGACTACCACCTATGCAGTCAACCAGATTCTTCCCATTCAGAACTCCTACTTCGTAGTTTCAACAAGGTATAGGGGAGACAAACTCATAATCTTCGACAGAGTAGAAAGTCCATAATCCTTTGTCCTAGATGAACTGGAACCAAAGCTCGATACCAGAAAGATAAACTTTTACCGGTATAGTTCTCGAACAAAGCACCTCATCCAGAAGATGAGATACGATCTGAAAGCCGCAAGGGGCTTGAACTACGACAAAGGCCATAAGATCGGACATTGCTTAGGGTACATCATGCCTCCTCCAACCCCCGAAGGCTCGAAGGAGGAAGATAAGTCACAGTAATACTCTTCGAAATCCTCCACGTAGGACTCCGATATCAGTATCAGAGACCTCTTTAGACAAATATTGTCTGTTAACTTGGCATTAGCTGACCCTGAGGAAGACAACAAGGACTCACCAAAACTCTTTGAAGTGGAACTGTAGGCCCAACGCTTAGACTAGCAATGAAAGCAATATTTTGAGCATCGAGAATCTTCCACCGAAGACAAGGTCGTGCAAATCGACCTGGACAAGGAATCTGCCCCAAAACCTATCTTTATCACCAAAAGTTTATCTGTTGAAGATCGTGAGTCCATGTTACAACTAGTACGAGAATATATCAATGTCTTTCCTGGAGCTATAAAGACTTGCCGAATTTAGAACCTCAGATCGTGGTCTACAGGATCAATATTTTGCCAAACGCTAAGCCACTGAAGCAGCAACAACGACAGTTTTGTCCGGATATCATGAATGCTATCGAAGCTGAAGTCAATAAATTGATAGCTAGTGTCTTTATTTACGAGGAACAACATCTGAATTAGGTAGCCAACATCGTGTCCATCGTCAAAAAGAACGAGAAGATCTGAATCTGCATCGACTTCCATGATCTAAACGTGGCATGCCTTAAGGACAAATTCCCTCTTTCGATCACAGATATAATGATCGATAACATGTGTGGCTTCGAGCGCATGTCCTTCATGGACGGGTTCTCAGGATACAACCAAATTAAGATATTTCCTGATGACGAGAAGCATACATCATTCCGAACATCGATAGGAGTATACTGTTACACAGTCATACCCTTCGGTATGAAGAACACTGGTGCTACATACTAGCTATCTATATGCACCATCTTCCATAAACATCTGCACAAAACAGTGGAGTTCTACGTTGATGACATCGCTGTCAAAAGTCGCTCTAAAGATGAGTACCTTCAGGACTTGAAGACTATGTTCAACCTAATGTGTATGCACCAGCTCAAGATAAATCCTACTAAATCCTTCCTAGGAGTCTCCAACGAGAAGTTCCTATGTTTTGCCATAACTTCGAAGGGTATCCACGTAGACCCTAACTAGACTAAAGCAATCCTTGAAATGCGTCCACCGAAGAACCTCAGAGAACTTCATGGCCTTCAATAAAGACTGGCATACATCAGGAGGTTCATATCAAACCTCTCTAGACATTTTTAGCCATTCACCCAACTCATGAAGAAGGGGGTCTCCTTTGTTTGGACCGAAGAATAACAGCGTGCCTTCGATGACATCAAGGAATACCTCATGAACCCCCCGGTACTGGTAGCTTCTGTAGTAGGAAAGCCCTTTCTGGTCTACATACGAGAAATGGATCACTCTCTTGGTGCTTTGCTAGCCCATAAGAGTGACACAGGTCATGAGCAGGCCATCTACTACCTCAGTAGGATGATGGTCGGTGCGGAGCACAGATACAATCTAGTAGAGAAGGAGTATCTTGTTCTGGTTTTTGCTATCCAGAAAACTCGGCATTACATGATGGGACAAATGATCCATGTGATCTCATAGGTTAGTCCCCTCAGGTAGGGTCCTCATAACCAAACCCGGGACACCCAACTCCCGCTTGGCTACGGAGGCAATACTCCTGTCACCATACGACATGTTATTTGTTCCACAAAAGGTGGTCAAAGGTCAAGCATTGTCCGACTTCCTGGCTGCCCATCCAGTGCCAGAAACCTCAAAGTTTTACGAGAAGATTTTAAACGAAGTGGTAGACTCCAATATGACAAACGCAGAATCCGTTTAGCGGATGCTCTTCGATGGTGCTTCAAGCATAGGGCCCAAGGGCGACACCATCGCTGGAGTTGGATTATGTTGATCTCCTTCGACAATCTGGTTATCAATCACACTTATTCTCTCGCAAAGCCATGCTCCAATAATATGGCAGAGTATAACGCCCTCGTTATTAGACTCAATCTCGCTAAGTAAGTAGGAGCCGACTACCTAGAGGCATACAACGACTCTAAGCGGATCATTAGTCAGGTCTAGGGTGAGTACGATGTCCGGCATAAGGATTTGATTCCCTACCACCAAGCCACACTCGGTATAATATCCACCTTTGAGGGTTTCTTTATAGAGCATGCCCCTCGACTATAAAATATCAAGGCTGACGCCCAGGCCGGTCTCGTTGCCTCCTTGGCCGTCCCTGCCAACACTCACTAGTTGGTCACAATAGTGGGCTAAGAATAGTCTGCCCAAAAAACAAACTCTAAAAGTCCACCTTCGTCGAAGGGACATCGGTTCATATTGGCCATCACCGACTACTTTTTTAAGTGGACATAAGGTGTTCCGCTTATTGAAGTAAAGAAGTCAAACGCAATCATCTTTGTCAAGCATCATATCATATATTGCTACGGCTTGCTACGGAGGATCATCTATGATAATGGTCCATAGTTTATAAGCCATACTTTCTACCAGTTCTGTGACAAGAACCGAATTCTGAATGTAGCATCAACTGCCTACAACTCTACGATAAAAGGTTTGGCTGAGGCATTTAACAAAACCATTATCAAGCTCCTCAAGAAGTTTATGTTATCTAACAAGCGCGACTGTTATGAGAAGCTGGGTGGATATCTCTGGGCCTACCGCACAATGTCCGGACGCCAACTGGTAGCATGTCATTCTCCTTGGTCTATGGGAGCGAAGCGGTTCTCCCCCTCTAGGTCCAAATTCCTTCGCTCCGTGTGGCTATCTCTAACCGGCTAACAATCAACGACAATCACTGTCGATGGCTGCAAAAATTAGAAGCACTCGACGAGAAGCACCTCTTAGCTCAACAATGCATTGAGCTGTACCAAGCGCACCTCTCAGGAGACTTCAACAAACGGGTAAAGAAGATGACCTACCAAGTGGGTGACCTCGTCCTTAGAGTAAGGAGGCCGATGGTTATGACCGACAAGATGGCCGACAAGTTTCAACCCAAATGGGAAGGCCCGTTCGTCGTAGAATCTGTATTCTCCAACGACACCTATCGACTAGAAAAACCCAATGATGACTTGCTCATGATGTCCATCAACGACAAGTTACTAAAAAAGTACTATGTCTAAGCTAGACTTGTACTCCCCTTATCCCCAACAGGATAACCTAAATGTACAGTGTCTACACTCTTGGTTCTTTATCCCAGTGCCTATGCGCAGCAGAACCTTTCCTCAATAAGCCATTAGCGGTATTCAAGATTCCTGGATACGCAACAGATAATGGATCCTCAAAATCTCTCCAGCGAAGCAATCCTTAGGTCTACCTGCACACTCCCGCAGGGACCACTCAAAAACCAGTCTCATTAGACACTAGCCATGTCCATATTATCTCTAGGATATCGGCCTAACAAACACTCCAGTGGAGTAACATTCAGGTCTATCTACATTCCCAGATAGTCCACACTCAGCAAACCACTCCTTGGTGAGTTTCTCTGACGCTAGTTCACGTCCATATTACCTCTGAACTACTTTCCTAATATTTCTCCCCAGTCGTGTTTTCTATGTCTATTTTACTTCTGAGCAAACCTCTCGGGTTTGGCTATCGATTATCACGTCCATGTTACCTTTGATATCGGTTGTCATCTTAACTTATCACTCGTACTTAACTTTAAGTAAGCAAGCGGTGTTAAGTCTACAAATTTGTCACGTCTATATCACCTCTGGTAGGGCTTGTCTCTAACCTACTACTTGCAGTCCAGTGTGCAAGAAATAATAGGTCCACCTAAGTCCCCCAGTGGGATATCCTTAACCGACTGCAATATTGTACTACGTCCAAACCTCTAATAAAATACGAAAGTCCACAACATATAATGTGACAAATACAAAACAGAAATTCTAAAAAAGGAGAGACTTTATTGAGTAATATTCAAGATCATAAGTACATAAAATGGAAATATATTACATTCAAGAGTTTTTTATTAGTATTCAAGGTCATGAGTACATATGATGGAAACATATTTTAAGGGCTTCCAAGAAGTCTCACTGATACAAACCTTTTTCATTAGAGGCACCCCTCCGTACTGCCGTTACTACTAACACTAGTCAAGCCCGCAGCAGAACTCAATACTTTCTAGATTATCCCTCCATAGTGCAAACCTCAGTATATGAAAAAGAATCCATACCGACGGATAGAAAGGAAGGAGCAGGAGCAGGCGCTCTACAATCATGTGGGAAGATCGAAGACAGAAATGTCAATTAATCCAAATTTTGTCATCGACACCGCAGTCTCCTGACTGGTAGCAAGCCGCATAAAGGGAAGAAACGCAGCTAGCACGCTGCACGAATAAGGACATCTCCGCGCATGACGTAGGATATTCATCCTCGTCTCCTGGATCAGTTCTTGGCGAACTATACTCGCCTCCTGGATCAGTTCTTGATGAGAAACTGCCACATAAAGTTGGTCTTCACCCCGAACAACGGGCGTTATGATATCCTTCTATTCTCCATCATGAGCAGAACGAGGGAGAACAAATCCTGCACAAGTAAAATATATGGCATTAGCAAACAAAGATAATATAAAATCCATACGGCATAACCTAGTCGGCGTATGAGGTATCTTCCATGCGGCAGAGCCACGATGGTCGCATGATAGGTCAAGCCTCTATCTATACGGAAGAGCCAAGGTGGTCGTATGTCCAGGTCGAACCTTCATCCATGCGGCAGAATCTTAGTTGTTGCATGATGGTTGCCCATCCATGCGACAGACTAGTGAGGAAAGCCCGCACATGTTCATGATAATCTCTCATCCATGCGACAAGGTTGTGTAAAAAGTCTGTGCATGTTCTAGACGATTTCTCATCCATGCAGCAAGACTGTGTACGGGTGTCTCTGTGTCCATGGAAGTCCAACACGAAGAACGCGGTTCTCCCCTACCTCTGAGTAAAGTATCAAAATTAGGGGGCCACAGATCAGGCCGCCCCTGACAAACTCCTCGACAAGAAGGGCCACAGCCTGCGGCATCCTTCGCAGGAAATGGAGAAAGAAAGTAAGGAGATAAAAGTTCTCCCCCCTGACTGCCTATTTATAGGCTCTATAATCGCGTAAAGGGATCGAAGCAATGAGCCAAACGATTAATGAGATAAACCTAACACCTCGATCTATGTGATCCTTTCTAATCTCCTCGAAAATTGATGCCTTGAGCCCCGTGTCAGGAGACGGTACAAAATTCTAAGAGATTCGGTCAAAGATAGAGCAAATATCCTCATTTAATGATCGGACAGCCTGTTAGAGACAACTATGTGACAACATGGCTATGTGGCATGTCACCCCTATGCGGCCAAAAGTGCTCGACTATGCTTCTTATTCAAAGTATTCCAAACTTGTTGTTTTAAAAATATTGAAGGGGGTCTTATAGAAGCATGAAAAAATTTGCAGGCCACATAAAGGTTATGCCCCTATCAAAAATGCAACCAAGCCGCAGAAAAGCCATATGTGGCCTGAACAACCAAGTCGCAAAGAAGCAACATGCGGCCTGATCAACCAAAGATCTAGAAGCCGTATATGCGGCCTGAACAACCATAGAGCTGGGAGGCCGCATAAAATCTCCTAGATACAGCATTTGATGATTGTTAAACTCTGACACTTCACTCATCATACTGAGACGCTTCGAGATTCGAGACGATAGCTCAGGAAAAGATTAAAAGTCAGATCACGCATTGATTGGCTCGACAGACGTGACATATCACGTGCCCATTCATATGCAGCTATGTGCCCATGCGACCTCGTCATCATACGGCCAGAGTATCCATCCGACCAAGGCCAGACTAGAGCTTGTATGTGGCTATATGCCCATGCAGCCTTGTCATCATATGGCCGGAGTGTCCATCCAACCAAGGCTAAATGAGAGCACATATGCAGTCTCGACTCTATGTGTCCTCGTCCTCATGCGGCCAGAGTGTCCATCCGACCAAGGCCAAATGAGAGCACACATGCAGTATCGACACTATGCGTTCTCGTCCTCATAAAGCCAAGGTGTCCATCCGACCAAGGCCAAACGAGGGCACGAATCCGCCCATGACGACTATGCGGCCAAGAAGTTATGTGGCCTTCAAACTTGTAGATCTTTTCTGTTACAACCGAAGAGATCCTCACGCAATTAGCGTAGACCATGTATCCAGCTGACCAGGTCGCGCACATAATGGGTCAATAACGACCATACCCATTGCACCGAGATTGTATCTACCGTATATCCCAACCAAAGTTATGTGAAAGCGCGCCTGTAGCATGCGACCTAGTTACAACCATATTCTGTTGAAGGAGCCCACATACGGCCACCAAACATAGGCATATGCGACATTTATAGCCCATCCACTACTAGAAAAAGCGGGATTAGCGACGTATTTTAGCGACTCCTGGTATAAACGTCGCTAAATCAGCGACTCCATTAAAAACGTCGCTAAACGTCGCCAAATGGCAATATTTAGCGACGTTCAGCGACTTTTATTCAGATTTTAAAAGATGAATCGCTATAAGTTCAATTAAGGTCGCTAAACGTCGCTAATATATCTAATGTAGCGACGTTTAGCGGCATAATTAGCGACGTATATATCAAAAATATTTAGCAACGTGTTTAGCGACGTCTTTGACGTCGCTAAACGTCGCTAATTTTTGGTTAATTAGGGCTCAGATTCTTTTCCCCCATCTGTCAAAAATTTTGAAAGTTTTCGATTTCCCCCGCCCCCCCTCTCCGGCGACCGGCTCTCCATGGCTGCGGCTACTCCGGCACCCCCCTCCTCCTCCTCGAGCTCTAGGTAATCTCTCTCTCTCTCTCTCTCTCTCTCTCTCTTTCATGTGACACTGACACAACTGATGACTGGACAGACGCGACACACGCATACCGATACGACACACGTACACAGACACGACACACGCAGACAGACACTGACAGACACACACGAGACACACACAGAGATGCAGATACACACACACACACACTCACACAGACACTGACATGGGACTGATTTACACAGGGAGTCGGGTTCTTTACTGTGTCTTCACTGTATGTGCACTGTGTTGGCACTGATACCTCAGTGTATCAGTCAGTGGAGAGCTTGGGTTTCTTTGTATGGGTAGTTCAGTAAAAGAGGAGTGAGGTTAAGGTTTTTCTAAGTATTTAGCTAAGTTTTCAATCATGAGATATTTGGTGGTGTTGAATGTGGGTAGTGTTGTTTTACATGAAGGTAGGGCTATGTTGAGCTTAGTGTATCAGTGAGCTTAGTGTATCGAAGAGTTTAGTGCAGTCAGTGACAAAAGAGATGTACAACTTTATGAAGGGGATGCACAGCAAGGTAGCTAACTGCAATAGCAGCAGCAGTAAGAAGGGCCAATACAACATTGTGCTTGGGTATTGGTGTTGCAGTAGGAGTTCAGTGTATCAGTCGAGCCCTACAGTTAGGGTATGGAGCAGTGGTAGTAGCAGGGTGAGGGGTTCCAGGTAGAAGTGTTGATGGATGCTCGAGCCTTGTAGTGGGCAGTGAGAAGGAGGTCTGCAACAATGAGCAGGCAACTGAAGAGGAAAACCATCAGCACTGTGTCATTTCAGCAACCATGTATCAGTAAGTATCAACAAGTCCTACTGTATCAGTATCCATTTTCAGTTGCATTTAGTGAGCTATGTATACTAGTGTTAGTTAGCTTAGTGTCAAGGTATTGGTTAGTTGGTTTAAGATGGGTTAGCATGAGTTATTGGGTAGAAGTTAAGGGTATCAGTTTAGTATTAAATTAGTACATAATTAGTGTAGTTAAATAGTTACTTACTGATATACTTGATTTTGTTAATAGTTAGCTAAGTAACTATATGTCCTAGTAAGCATTGTATACAGTAAAGAACCCAAGCTTTTACCAATAGTATAAAATATTAAAAAACTAAGAGACTTGGCCTCTTTTCAGTTGTTTTGAATATTGCTTATTTTAGACTTTGATAAATGAAAGTATGTATTATATCAGTTATGATTTTTATAGTACGGTTAAGTTATGAAGTTAGGTGATAAACCACTGTATGTAATGATTTATATGATACATACTATCATTTTTGCAGAAGTATCTAGAAATGGATATGAATTACTATCTACATCATCGTTCGTGGATGTACAACCGTCATCCTGATGACATGTGCGGTGTGCGGGATAAATTCATTGAGGGTGTACAGCAGTTCCTGCAGTTCGCCAAGGCTTTCCCTCAGTACATGGACGGTACCAAAATTAAGTGTCCGTGTATGAGATGTCGCAACAGGAAATATTATCCAAAAGTGGAAGTTACATATCATTTATACTCGAAGGGCTTCACGCCGAATTACTATCAGTGGACCGCGCACGGAGAACTTGTATCTCTAGCATCGGAGTTAGAGCCCTATATGGAGCCGTATATGGATGTCCAAGACCACGATGCTTACGACGACGGGTTAGTGAACATGGTTTATGATGCGGGGGGCCTAGTTTCAATTCGGATAATTATGATGCGGCGGGACCTAGTTTCAATCCGGACAATTATGATGCAGCTGAGGAGGCACCGAATGCCGATGCTGCAAAGTTTATGGAGTTGCTGGAGAATGCAAGGACTCCACTATATCCTGGTTGTGAGGATCATTCACCGTTGGAGGTGGTTACAAGATTATTGAGCATCAAGTTCGATTTTAACATGTCGCAAGAATGCTATAATCGACTGCCCGATTTGATTATAGAGATCTTGCCCGAGGGTGCAAAGTTGCCTAAAGACTTCTATCGATCTAAGAGGATGGTGAGATCGCTTTGGATGGGATACGAGAAAATTGATGCATGTCGCAACGGGTGCATGTTGTACTACAAAGACGACAAGGATAAAGATGCGTGCAGATTCTATGGTGCTGATCGCTACAAGGCCACTGTTAGAGGAAAGTCTGTCGGTACAAGGAAGCCTACCGATTCGATGCACTACTTGCCTTTGACGCCGCAGTTACAGCAGTTATTTATGGTTAAGGAGACTGCAGAAAATATGAGTTGGCACAGGCGAAAACAGATCGAAGGAGTATTGGATCATCTATCTGATGGAGAAGCATGGAAGCACTTTGATCGAGAGTATCCACATTTTGCCGAGGAAGCGCATAATGTCAGATTCGGGCTCTCCTCTGACGGTTTTACCCTATTCGGACTTTCGGGCTCCCAGTATTCGTGTTGGCCTGTGATCGTCACTCCGTACAATCTACCGCCTTGGATGTGCATAAAGACTCCGTATATGTTCCTAACCGTTATTATCCCGGGTCCAAACAATCCGAAGAGGAACATCGATGTATATTTACAACCTTTGATAGATGAGTTGAATCAGCTGTGCGAAGTAGGTGCCAACACGTACGATGTTTCTAGAAAGCAGAATTTTCAGATGAGGGCAACACTTATGTGGACCATCAACGACTTTCCGGCCTATGGAATATTATCGGGATGGAGCACCCATGGTCGTCTCTCATGTCCGTATTACATGGACCGTTCTCAGGCTTTCCGTTTGAAACACGGAGGCAAACCGTGCTTCTTTGATTGTCATCGACAATTTTTGCCAAAGGATCATCCGTACCGGAGGAACCAGAATACTTTTCGTACGGGAGTTGTGGAGAAGGCCAATCCACCGCCAAGGTGGCCCGGATGCATGATATTGGAAGAGGTAAAAGATTTACCAAGTGCTATCGAAGAGCCTGCTAAGGGGTACAAGTGTGACGGATTTGGTCGCACCCATAACTGGATGAAGAGAAGTATATTCTGGGATCTGCCATATTGGAGCACCAATCTGATCAGACATAACCTTGATGTGATGCATATCGAGAAGAATGTGTTTGATAACATAATTAATACTGTAATGGAGGTAAAGGGGAAGACGAAAGATAATCCGAAGGCCAGGTTGGACTTAGAAGAAATATGTAGACGTCCTGCATTGCATTTGATAGAGGAGGGGAATGAAAAGTTAAAGCAACCTAAGTCAGTTTTCTCACTGGATAAAGAGGATAAAGGTAGACTTTGTAGGTGGATTCAGGGTCTAAAGTTTTCAGACGGGTACGTGTCGAACTTGAGAAGATGCGTCGACCTCAAGGAGAACAAACTGGTGGGTATGAAGAGCCACGATTGTCACGTATTCATGGAGAGGTTAATTCTGATTGCATTTCGAGAATTCTTATCGTAGGTCGTTTGGGACCCATTGACAGAGCTGAGCATATTCTTCAGAGATCTTTGTTGTACTAAGTTGCTCGTCGATCATCTAGAAAAGCAAGAGAGGGACATTGCGGTAACACTATGTAAGCTCGAGAAGGTGTTTCCTCCTGGATTCTTTGACTCTATGGAGCATTTGCTAATTCATCTTTCCTATGAGGCACGTGTTGGTGGTCCTATCGGTTATCGGTGGATGTACCCCTTCGAGCGGCATCTGAATCACCTAAAGAGAAAGGTGAAAAATAAGGCACGGGTTGAAGGCTCTACTTGTGAAGCTTATATTCTCGAGGAGATTACAAACTTTTGCTCGACGTATTTCAAACCGCATGTTGCTACTAATAGGACGAAAGCTCCCAGAAACGATGACGCATATCAGGAATCTAATGATACAATACTCAAAGTATTCAATGCGTCCGAAAAGCCTTCGAAAAAAATGAAGAAGAGATATTTGAATGACGATGAGCTAAGGGCTGCTCAATTGTATATATTACTCAATTACGACGAGGATGAAGTAGAGAAGCTAGAGGGGTAAGTAATTAATATGTCCACGTTTACATCATCTCAATGTAATAGTATAAGATACTATTATGCTACTAATCAGCAGTTGCTTCATTATTTTTCAGCACATATAATGATGAGTTGAGGTCGGTTAGACCCTAAATAACAGACGAAGAAGTAGAACAAGATATGAGATGCCATTTTCCTTCTTGGTTGAGCGCATATGTAAGATGCTTGGTAATTACTTTTTATTTCTGCACTTGCAAAACAAATAACTTACTATCGCTACTTTGGTATTTAGGTCGATCGTCTAATATCACCCGAGATTGAATCTATTAGAACTCTAGCCAAGGGACCAATTACTGCCGTAAAAATATGGCCAAGTTTCTGTGTGAATGGGTTCAGGTTCAAGTCAACAAATGCTCCTATCAGAGACAGCTTTCTGGATCTTGATTCCACGAAAAACAGTGGTTTGTGTATCAAATCTTCAAACTACAAAAACGTCAATCCGGACAATGATTTTTTTGGCATCTTACGAGAGATTATGGAGTTGACATATAATTATGGCACAGAACCTGCTAATATCGTGCTATTCAGGTGTGAATGGTTTGATCCGATTCAAGATCAAGGTTGGAAAATTGACAAGCATGGCCAAGGGACCAGTTCCTGGCATGATAGTACACCCTCGTCCAGCGTTCCTCCAGCTGACGGAACCATGGGGACAGATGATATGACGACCCGCACCCGAAAAATCGGACATGATTCGTGGGTACGTCCAGCCTACGCCGCAGCATCGGCGGTAGAACGCTGTCTAGGTCAACTATCTAGATAAAATCTCACACAAAAATCGGCCATGACCTCTCCAAAAGAAGGGCAACCACACAAACAATATAAACCTGTCAAAATCTCAACTCCAAACAGAGGAGCAAATATCATAATGATAACCACAATATACTCAATCATGAATCTAAGCACGATAAGATAACACAGAAGGCTAACAACTCCAAAGTCTAACCAACAACAACTACTACAATAACCACAACATCAATAAATATACAACAATACAACATCATCCAAAATAATATACAAACAAGGTCTCAATCCAAAACCAGAGACAAATCCGGTGCTAAAGCTAATAAAAACAATAGCAAGGTCTCAGTGATCCCGGCTACCAACCCGAAAATCACTCCTAAACTAGAGGGTCCCTGTCTGCACCATCGACAGGCTCAGGTCCATAAAACGTCGGACACCACTCCTCCGGATACTCTGAAAAATATGTTCAGTCAGGACTGGAGCAAGTACATCTCTAACAGCAGTTCCATTTAAATGATAAAAACTATAAAACAGTTATAGCAAGTAGCAAGAAGAATGAAGCAAGTATGAAACAAGGAAATATGTATAACTGGTGCAAAAAGGTAAAGATGCATGGATATCAGAGCAAGATAGTAATAACTGCAAGATACAAGAAATCTACACTAAGAGTAAGTCTGTGCACATAAACGTGTAGTGAGTCTAGCATAAAAAACATGTAGTGAGTCAAGTCCAGAAACATGTAAGTGAGACAAGTCAAGAAATGCATGAGAGTCCAGACTATAAAGAATGAACTCGGTGTCTTTGAAATACTTGTTTCGACATGTAAACGGCTAGGGGTAAGTATGGCTCACCGCACACTGGGTGCGCGGCTGCTATCATTCCAGATTAGACCAGAGGGAGTGATTCCTGATGATGCCAGATAGAAATGTTTACATGTCTACTCGAGTATTTTCCGCCCCGACTAATACAAGTGGATCCAAGACCCGACACGCAAATCAAGATGAGTCCAGCCTAAACATGAATGATGCCTGTAGTGATGCCTGTAGGTGATGCCAGTAGTGATTCCAGAATAGAGGCCAGAAACATAAAATATACGTGTCGCAAGTAAATGAATCCAGAAATATCAGTCAGTGTCCTGTGTTGTGCCAGAATAATCATATGATACTATACTAGAAGCTGAATCATAATAATCATCAGATAATAAAAACTATCAGAGAATGTACTCGCCTGACGTCCTGAGCAACTGGCGATCCGAACTGGTGTCGCAAGGACCTAATACGAAAAGTAAGATTAAACAGGGTTCTAATGAGTTAAACAGATATAAAATAACTAAAAAGTAGGCTTCTAGGGTCGTTCTAGGTCAAACGGGTCAAACCGGTGAAATCTGGGTCAAAAAGTCAACTCTAGGTCCAAAAAGTTAACTCTGGGTCAAAACTAGGTCAAAAGTTGACTTTGGCGGTCAACCGAGTCAACTACGGTCAAGTCTGGGTCAAACTAGGGTGCTCCTGAAATTCTAGGTCAAATCGAGCTCATTAAGCTAGAAAACTCTCAAACTCGCCTCCTTGAGATACCGGGATACCCTCGGTATCCGATACCTCAACCTACGCTATATACCCCGCCTATACCCGCTAAAACCTATGCTAGCATGCATAAATATATACACATAAGCATATAAAAATCACTCCAATACTATTTCTAGGCTATTGCTCAAATACCCCGCTCGAAACCCAATACCTTGAATATCTCAAGGTATTGAGATACCTTGGTATCTCAAGGTATTGAGGTTTCGCTCTAAAACCCCTCTAACTAGCTATCTAGCTACTAATTATGCACCTAGTTATTAATCTAGGCTAGAAAATATATATATCTACCATATTTATATATATCTAAGTATCTATATACATATATATATAGATATCCACACACATATACACGATACCCATTACCTTACCTATACACATATATATATATCTAACTATAATATATATCTAGCTCTAGGTATATATATATATATATATATATATATATATATATATATATATATATATATATATATATATATATATATATATCTATGCATATAGATATAGGTATCTACCATATACCTACCTATCTATCTATCCATAGATAGATCTATCTATCTATGTATCTACTAACTACCTATCTATCTTATTTACCTAACTATCAAACCAACTATCTAACTAATAACTTAACTATCTCTCTATGTAACTATCTATCATACTATCTATTTATCTAACTATCTAATCTACCTAGTTATCTATCTAACAATATATACATCTATCTAACCTATTCACTTACCTATCTAGGTAACTATCTAGCTACCTATCTATCTCATATATCTATCTATCTAGCTATTCACCTATCTATCTATCTATTAGTCTATCTAACTATTTATCTATAGATATCTATCTATTCATCTATCTATCATATATCTATATATCTATTTACCTATCCACCTAACTATAAATATCTATCTATTAACCTAACTATCTATGTATCTATTTACCTATGTATCTATCTAACCATCTATGTATCTATTTAACTATCTATCTAAATGTCTAACTTATTATCTATCTATCTATTGACATATATATATCAATCTCTCACTCTCTCTCACTAGCCACTACTGCTGGAGCTGCTATTGCCCTTGCATTTGCTGGTGCTGCTGCTCCATGCTACTGCTGTTGCTAGGCTCCTTATTCCTGCTGCTGCTGCTGCAGCTTCCTGCTGCTACTGTAGGCAGCAGCTGCTGCCCTTGCTGCAGTTGGCTGGACCCCCCTCTCCAGTCCACAATACACACACACACACCTACATATATATATATATATCACTATATATATATATATATACATACATATATATCTATATATATATATAACTAGATACATATATATACACACCTACATCTCTATATACTAACACACACTAACACACTCACACACTAAAACACATAACAACACACACACACACAAACACAAGGACACACACACATATATACATATATACATATATATATAACTCTATATATATATATACACACTAACTAACATATATACTTATACACACATATTAACACATAAAAACACACACACACTCATAATTATATACACAAACACATATCTATATATTTACACACATATATCTATATATATATACACACTAATATATCTATATATATCTATACCTATACACACTCACACACTCAAACACAAATATATATCTATATATCCTCACTCACACACTCACTCTCACACACATACACTAGCACACACTCTCACAAACACACAACCACACGCACAAACACTCATACATATATATATAAATATATATACATATATACATAAACTCAAACTCATAATCATATATATATATACTTATAAACACTCACTCACCTACACACTCACACAAGCACTCACTAACACACTCACAAACACATAAAAATACACATATAAATAGAAATATATATATATATATACATAGAAACACACACACAAATATATATACATATATATAAACACAACACTACACACAACAATGCACACAACGCTCACCAACGCACGCCCAACGGCCCCGACACGCCCAAACACCTATAAATATATAAAATATAGCCGGAGAATTCTAGCACACACTCTCCGATGCTAACCCAACGCGCGCACAAGCCCGAAACAAGAAAACCAAGTCGAACTGGTCGTTCGGTCATTTCGACGAACATGCGGTGCGCGGTTCAGAAAACCTCCTGAAACGCACACCAAACGAACTCGGAATCGGCCCAAAATTTACCCACGCGCTCTAAATGATGCCTAAATCCTAGAAAAAGTGCTCCTGCGTCGATTCTAGGTCCGTGGCGGAAACGCGCATGCACTTAGAATCGACGACGACGAAAAGCCCCAAATTCGCCCGAAACGCCCGTTTCTCCGCGACGCGGCTTCCCGTATCCTAACAGAGACACGCACTCACCCTCAAGACACCCGACAACGTCTATCTAGGTCCGTCTAACTAAGGCCATCACCCAAAATTGGGCCAATTTCGGATTCCACCCGAAATTGACACAAAACCTAATGTCAAAGTCTCTAAACTCAACCAAACTAGTTCCAACTTCCTCCCACGGGTGGCCTAAGGGTCTAGGAAGGTTCTAAACTATTAATTACACTATACAAAATTAATTAGCAAGGGAAAAGTTAGATTTTACCTCTTGGGAGTTGGAATCCCAAGGCCAAAGTCTCACAACCCCTAGAAATCACCTCCCTCAAGCTCCAAGCCACCAAATCTAGCTTCCACACTAGATCTAAGCTCCTCACACCTAGGTTGGGGAAAATGCAAGGTTAGGGCTAGCATAAGGAGAAGGAATGGAAGAAAGAAAGAAGAAAAATGGAAGGAAAACTTACTTTGGAGGAAGAAGGAGAAGAAAGAAGAAGTGGAGAAGAAGAAGAAGAAGAAGAAGGAAGAAGAAGTGAAGAATGAAGAAAGGGGGAGAAGAGGCTGCTGGTTCACGGGTGTGGGGGGAGAAAAATAGGGCCGGCCACTTAATTAAAGGGTTACACAAGTCACCAAATTCCCAAAACGCCCCTACTTGACTTGGTTTCGGGTTCCGGGTTCCAAAAGCACTCATACTAGCTCCAAATCTCTCCCACTAACCACCTAAAAGTAAAATAAATATTCTAAAACCCAAAATAGGTCTCACAGGGGTGTGGGCTTGTCACGACCCGCACCCGGTTTAGGGGTACGAGAGCGTGGGTACGTCCAGCCTACGCCGCAGCATCGGCGGTAGAACGCTGTCCAGGTCAAGTACTATCTAAACAATCTCACGCTAGTATCCAACTCCATAAGGAGACGTGGATATCATAATATAAATCTAGAAATACTCAATCACGACTACAGCACGATAGAAAATGAAGAAATAAAAGAATACAACACAAGTCTAATGACACAATAATCATACCTGCAATCATTAACTTCCAATCCCCAAGTGTCAGAACAAGTCCACTAAGGTCACAGTCTGGAAAATATTTTCCAGTCAGGAAGGAGCAAAGTACATCTCTAAATAGCAGTTCTATATAAATGACATAAACTATGTAGCAGTTCTAGATGGAAACATACCAGATGCATGTATAAGTACGAGAAATGTACAATGAGAGGAGTACTGGAAATACTGTAAGTAAATGCAGGAAAAGAAACAATATGTCCATGAGCAAGAATTCTATGACTAAGTGTGTGAGTACTAGCTTTAACATGTGATCGGCTTGGGAACTTGATCAGGCTGGTTACATGTGATTAGCTATGGTTCATATAAGGTCAGGCTAACCGTTGGTTAGCTATGATGCATGTAGAGATCAGGCTAATCACACGTAACAGCTATGGTTCATATAAATGGTCAGGCCGCACCCGACGTGAGATGTGGGGTGAGCTATGGTGCATATAAAGTTGGGTATGATCACATCTCTACACTAAAGTACTCCCCAAACCCCCGACTGGTATAGTAGATCCAATCATGGTACGCTATGGCACAGGATTCCCTAGGAAGGTAGCAAATCTCCCCGAGAATCAGTGTCTGTACATGCACAAGATAACAAGGAAAACAAGTCTTGTACAAGCTACACCATGAATAAGGAATAACATCTCATGACGAGATCCGTGTATACCAATCCGTGTAACCAATGTGTCAAGAGCAGGGATATTTACACTAGATACAGTGAACATAGGAGATATCATAAATTAGAAACTAATCAGAGAATGTACTCGCCTTGGGTCCTTAGCTGGTAAAACCAATGTCCTGTCCCAGAGTATCGTCTGGAGGAACCAACAGTCCTAAAAATATTTCAAGTACAACATTGGCATCAGATGCTATACTACACACACAATCAAATACTTAACTCAGGGCTATGTCAGGCAGGGCACTAGTCAACTAGGGTCATCTAGTAGGGATACGTATATAATACACATTACACTTATTAATACTTACTATATTTATACATGCACCAATTTAAATGTATTTACAATATATATATAACTTTTAAATACATATTTGATTTATACTAGTTGAACATTATATATGTATACTCATACATATGCTAAAATACCTTTTAAAATATATATATATATAAATACTAAATTGATTACATATACTAGAAATACGTATTTACGTATATAAATCATTTTGAACTTATTTTGAACAATAATTTCAAATAAAAGTTTATTTATAAAAACTAGAATTTATGTAAAAGCCATCATATATTTTTATATCCATAGAAAAATTGGTCACCAGCCCAATTAAACGAGTAGATCTTATTTTTTATTATTGAAACTATAATTTTTTTTATTAATTATAGAAACCCCAAAATTATTTTATTTACATAATTTAAATCCTTATATATTTATTACTAAACTAAATTTAAACTAAACAAATTAAATGTTATTAAACTAATTACATAAATTACTAACTAATTGATTATGAATTAATTAACTGATTACAAATTAACTAAACTAATCTAATTAATTAATTAACTAGCTAATCAATAATTAATTACTGATTACTAAATTAACTAACTAATTATATAAATTAATTAAACTAATTATAAATAATTACTAACTAATTAATGCAATTAATAAACTAATCATAATTTAACTAGTTATATTAACTCACTATTTATATACTTTAACTAAATATTCATTCACTAACTACTTAAACACACAGAACTGAAGAAAAGAAAGAGGGAAGAGGGAGAAGGGTCTCACCGGAGTTACTCCGGCGTCGTCGGCCGGGCAGGGCGTCGGCTTCGGTGGTCAGCGGTCTGTTCGAGGGCAGCGGCGGTTTCGAGGCGGCGGCAGCGGTCTCGACGACGGGTCGTCGGCTGGCTCGAGGAGGGCGCGACGCGGTGGCGGCTTCGAGGCTCGACGACGGGTCGTCGGATCTGTTCGGCGGCGGAAGGAGATCTTGGCCGCCGGCGGTGGCTGGATCTGCAGCGGCGGTCGACTCGGCTCGAGACGGCGGCGTTCGGCGCTCGAGGAGGCGGCTCGGCGCTCGAGGAGACGGCTCGGCGCTCGAGGAGGCGGCAGCGCTCGAGGAGACGGCTCGACGCTCGAGGAGGCGGCTCGGCGCTCGAGGAGGCGGTTCCTCTCGGCGGCGGCGGCTCCCCGGATCTGCTGTGGCGGCGGATGTTCTCGGCGGCGGCCACCGGCTTCAGCGGCGACGACGACGACGACTCCGGGCGGCGGCTTCGAGTCTAGGGTTAGGGTCAGGTTCTGGATGTGTCGGGGTCTGGGTACGTGTCCGGGATGGACACGAGGGTGGTGCTCTGTGGGGGACGTGTCCAGGGCAGGACACAGAAATCTGATGTACTGTGGGCGTGTCCGGGATGTATCGGACACGGAAAGCTGGTTGTAAACTGTAAATCTGGACACAGGAAATGAATGGATACGGTGGGACACCCAGGGTCGGACCCGAGGCCATCACGGCTGACACGGTGATGCTGGACACACGGACACGAGCACAAAAATGGTGATGATGGCTTGTTGGCTTTGTGGGGATTTGTGAAAGCTAGCTAGGGTTTCTAGGGAGATGTGATGAGGGACTTAAATAGGGAGAGATGGTGTGGGATAAAGGGTTGCGGGTTGGCCCAATAATGAATGGCCCAGAATTAATTAAACGGGTTTCTCACGTGGGAAAAATGAGGGTGTGAAGGCTAGTTAATAGGAAATGGCAATTTGTAAAAATAAAAATAAAGAATATAATTTCAGAAAAAATATTTTTAGGAAAGCTAGCAAATTTCCAATTTGCTACTAATTAATACATTTTGCAAAATCTTAGAAAGTATGACATTTATTTATTTACTAGCCCAATAAATAAAAATTTATTTTATTTTATGAACTAGTCTTTTAAATAAATATTTAGTTAAAACAATAATTTTTTATGATTCAAACCAATAAATATTTGAAACTAGAAATATATATATTATTATTTATGTACTTATTTTATAAGAAAGCGACATTTATGAAAAATGACTTTTATACAAGATTATAAATTATCTTCTACAATCAAACATCGTTCAAATCAAATAAAAATTTTCAAGGAGAAATATTTTATAAAACTTGATATTTTAAAATAAATTAAATTTAATTATTTTGGAAATTGGAAATCGGAGGTTACAAGTCTATCCACCTTAGAAAAATTTCGTCCTCGAAATTTTAGGGATGACTATGATAGAAAAATTGTTGTTCATAATGATGAATATATCATTGAAGAAAATATTTCTATAAGGAGAATATTTACCAAACAGAAGAAAACATGAAGAAAAAGAAAATATGGTTTAAGACAGGAATAACTTGAAGGAATCATGGCTCGGCCTTGAATTCTCTAGAAAGTTTAGGTTTTGGGAAGCAGACACGATCACAAAAACAGATAATTGGAATAATGCACGTTACCTTTTCAAAGTAACTAAACCAAGGAAGACCCAGTATAAAGAATGATATAGACATGAAGGTTATAGCTAATCCGAAAGATACGGTCGACAATTTGATTTAAGAAACTTAAATACATCCTTCAGAATGTAATCAAGAGACATCTAATTGCCTTTCTCGATTTCTAGGAAAAGGAGTAGTCTTTACTACCTTCTGAAAATAATCCTTCCTGTTTATTTTACCTTTCTCAATCTTGTGATTCATCATTAACTAATATCTATATAAGTTTCAAATTCCACAAACTTTATTAGATTAGATCTTAGAATTTCTGATCAAAATCCTTATCATCAAATTCGAGTTTGTTTATCTTAACATCAACTATACCTCGATTATTTTCTTCGATTTTCCAATGTTACTGTCATGGTCAAGATTTCAATTTAAATCACAACCTCAATATACCATGATCTTACCTTACGACCTTCAATTTTTATGATCCCATAATCAATTATATTATAATCTTCTTTACCATGAGCTTCATTTCATTCCATATTTCTTTATCCGTATGTATAATGTTTCCGAAATTTTGAACTAATATATATATTTTTTTTCATCCTCTGAATTTATTATCCCAATGTAAAAATTTTACTACTCAAATCCTCATTATTTTAATTGAATTACAGTCGTATCATAATCTCCTCAAATTGAGTAAATAACTAAATACAAAATTTACTATCCAATCCTTTTAATTGAAATCCAATCAATGCATATTTATAAAACTTAAAAATCTGCATCCCAAAATTTAACTTTAAACACTCATCAATCATCTAACTCAAATTCAATTGATGCTTATTCCAATCTAACTCCTCATCCCAAGAATTTAATTTGACACTATTCCATTTACGATTTTATTTCCTGTTTTTCTTTTTCCTCAAATACTCAACGATGCGATGCTTCCAGTATCTTCAATAAAATTTCTATCTTGCAATCAAATAGATAAAATGATAATCTCTAAGATTTCTCAAATTTTTAATAATCAATTCAATCATATCAAGACCTCCTTAAAATTAATAAATCCTCAAATTTTTGGCTCTGTGAATTTCTTAATTCTCCCTTTAAGTAAATGTTTGTCCTCGAATTTCAATCATACCTCGATTTTCATAAAATCAATGATCCATCAATTCCGTTATAACAACCCCTAAATTCTTTATTTAATTTAATGCTCATCCACAAATTTAATCCTCTTGTCTCTTTTCGTCAGTCATAACCTCGTCATAGATCTTTGCTATGGTCAAAACCCAATGATCATGGTTTAAGAAAACTCTACCTACAGCCATGCAATTTAAGAAAATATAGGTCATGTGTCTTTTGTCATGGTATTTCAGTCTCTGTTAGGGGGTACTGCTAGTTATATTCTAACAAGAAAATCATGCATGTGAACCACAGTACTAGGAAAATCAATCAATCAATCGAAAGACGAAAGAAAGGGACATTAGGAAGGAAGAAGGATCATGTTAACATATTACTTGTAGTGTCTACTATCTCTAACAACACTTAACTCTAGCACACTAACAAATTCCTATTCATGTACACTGGTACCCATATCAACTAATCATATACTAATATTCATATCTCTCATCTACCAAAAATTAATCCTCAAAATAATCGTCAAGGTTTAACTTCCCGATCAACTTAAAATAAAATGCATATACCTCCTCATAATTAGATACTTCACATCGAAATAAAATTTAATCACTTCTAAAATCTCTGTAGCCTTAACTATGTTTAGTGAATCAAATTTAGATCCTCAATATTTTAACAACATAAAATCTCAACTCCTTAAAAATTCTAAAAATTAAAAATTCATTTCCACCTTTTAATTTATAACTCCTCAATGTACATATCAGTGCTCACGGTCTCTGATTCTCAAGGTGCACTCAATACCTCTATTGTCTAGAACTGTGTACTAATTTGTACTGCCCGAATCACTTGCACTATTACCTCCAATGATCAAAGTTACCATCAACTGTGTTTTCTTTCATAATTTTAATTTATGTCAATTGGTATATCATCTAATTATCAACACACAGAGTGCTTACTGTGATTAACGTCATCCTTGACTAATCCTCGATATAGAATCATTAGCACTCTTGGTATTATATCACTAGCTGCATTAATGGATTATCTCATCAAGCTCATTAGACTCATGATCACCTGTATCCTCTATAACACTCATGTTTCTTTACTCTCATGGGTATGTGTATGGTTCCTCATCTCGATGGTTGTATGTGTATTTCCTTCAATCCTTTAAAGCCTATTAAACTAATCCGTGATACGCTTCACAACTTCCATTATTAATCCTGATATTTCTCTACTTATGACATCTCATTAAACCCTTTATACATATACATTTCTTTACCTTTAACATTTCCGATATCAATCATCAAATTGGACATCATGCTCCATAAATCCTTAACACAATTCCCGAATACTTAATCGTTTACATAGATCACCCAATTACATAATCATGATTATCCAGGACGGGTAATTGGCTCTGATACTAACTCTGAGAACTATCACTGATACTCTATACTCTCCTTAACTCTCAGTCTCTAATGACACTACTCCTAGAATCATTGGTACAAGGTACTATGCTAAGGGCTAACTCTAGATTAAAGCCTACTGCTCACATGCCCAACTAAGAAACACTTACAAATCACTAGCAACACAGTCAATACTAATACAAGACACAACAAAATTACAAGCCACTAATTATCATACTTAACAAGAAATCCTCAAGGAATAGGAGCTCAAAGACTGAATTGAGGACAGAAAGTATCTTTACTGCTAGTAAAGAAAGAAGCGGTGGAACAAAGTCCTGGAATAACAGAAATAGATAAGGCTCGAGATGATATTTTAAGAACCAATTTAAGATACAACCTGATAATCATACACGTCTATCCGACATCATGACACACAGAATCCTCGCCACGCCAGTAAGCATAGGTGCGATAACCGACAGGTTCCGTAACTAAGGTATGCAACTCTATAATCATGTCATCTAGAATCCTCGCCACGCCAACCGGTATGGCTGCGAAAGACTCTAAGCTTCATAACTATAGTATGTACATCCAAGTCAGGTTCCTACGTTCTCGTCACCACAGCTAATATGGCTGCGATAAATTCTAGGTTCCATAACCAAAGTAGACGTTTTACCTTCCTCACTGTCCTCATCAATATATGTCATCAGATGATACCATAAATTCTAGTCCGTAAAAATTCATCTCAATTTGAAATCAACTCAACCACGATACCAAGAATTAAAGTTAACAACTGGTCAACAAGAATCAAACTCAACAATGATACCAAGATTTTAATTTAAAAACTGCTCAACAAGAATCAAGTTCAGTAGCAACAAGCGAGAGCGGGCGGAAACAAGGAAAAGTTAAATTGGAAATTTTAACAAGATTCTCAAGGGGTCGTCCCAGGAATCTCTCAAGAGTTTGTGATTGAGTATCCTCTCTCATCCTAGTATCCTATGCCCTATATTCTATAGCAGGTACGCAGTAGTACAACTAAGACGTCGCACTACCACGACATCGCACAACTTGCGAAGTCTGACCTGCATGGGCCACCACTAAAAACGTGTCACGACCCGCACCCGGTTTAGGGGTACGAGAGCGTGGGTACGTCCAGCCTACGCCGCAGCATCGGCGGTAGAACGCTGTCCAGGTCAAGTACTATCTAAACAATCTCACGCTAGTATCCAACTCCATAAGGAGACGTGGATATCATAATATAAATCTAGAAATACTCAATCACGACTACAGCACGATAGGAAATGAAGAAATAAAAGAATACAACACAAGTCTAATGACACAATAATCATACCTGCAATCATTAACTTCCAATCCCCAAGTGTCAGAACAAGTCCACTAAGGTCACAGTCTGGAAAATATTTTCCAGTCAGGAAGGAGCAAAGTACATCTCTAAATAGCAGTTCTATATAAATAACATAAACTATGTAGCAGTTCTAGATGGAAACATACCAGATGCATGTATAAGTACGAGAAATGTACAATGAGAGGAGTACTGGAAATACTGTAAGTAAATGCAGGAAAAGAAACAATATGTCCATGAGCAAGAATTCTATGACTAAGTGTGTGAGTACTAGCTTTAACATGTGATCGGCTTGGGAACTTGATCAGGCTGGTTACATGTGATTAGCTATGGTTCATATAAGGTCAGGCTAACCGTTGGTTAGCTATGATGCATGTAGAGATCAGGCTAATCACACGTAACAGCTATGGTTCATATAAATGGTCAGGCCGCACCCGACGTGAGATGTGGGGTGAGCTATGGTGCATATAAAGTTGGGTATGATCACATCTCTACACTAAAGTACTCCCTAAACCCCCGACTGGTATAGTAGATCCAATCATGGTACGCTATGGCACGGGATTCCCTAGGAAGGTAGCAAATCTCCCCGAGAATCAGTGTCTGTACATGCACAAGATAACAAGGAAAACAAGTCTTGTACAAGCTACACCATGAATAAGGAATAACATCTCATGACGAGATCCGTGTATACCAATCCGTGTAACCAATGTGTCAAGAGCAGGGATATTTACACTAGATACAGTGAACATAGGAGATATCATAAATTAGAAACTAATCAGAGAATGTACTCGCCTTGGGTCCTTAGCTGGTAAAACCAATGTCCTGTCCCAGAGTATCGTCTGGAGGAACCAACAGTCCTAAAAATATTTCAAGTACAACATTGGCATCAGATGCTATACTACACACACAATCAAATACTTAACTCAGGGCTATGTCAGGCAGGGCACTAGTCAACTAGGGTCATCTAGTAGGGATACGTATATAATACACATTACACTTATTAATACTTACTATATTTATACATGCACCAATTTAAATGTATTTACAATATATATATATAACTTTTAAATACATATTTGATTTATACTAGTTGAACATTATATATGTATACTCATACATATGCTAAAATACCTTTTAAAATATATATATATATAAATACTAAATTGATTACATATACTAGAAATACGTATTTACGTATATAAATCATTTCGAACTTATTTTGAACAATAATTTCAAATAAAAGTTTATTTATAAAAACTAGAATTTATGTAAAAGCCATCATATATTTTTATATCCATGGAAAAATTGGTCACCAGCCCAATTAAACGAGTAGATCTTATTTTTTATTATTGAAACTATAATTTTTTTTATTAATTATAGAAACCCCAAAATTATTTTATTTACATAATTTAAATCCTTATATATTTATTACTAAACTAAATTTAAACTAAACAAATTAAATGTTATTAAACTAATTACATAAATTACTAACTAATTGATTATGAATTAATTAACTGATTACAAATTAACTAAACTAATCTAATTAATTAATTAACTAGCTAATCAATAATTAATTACTGATTACTAAATTAACTAACTAATTATATAAATTAATTAAACTAATTATAAATAATTACTAACTAATTAATGCAATTAATAAACTAATCATAATTTAACTAGTTATATTAACTCACTATTTATATACTTTAACTAAATATTCATTCACTAACTACTTAAACACACAGAACTGAAGAAAAGAAAGAGGGAAGAGGGAGAAGGGTCTCACCGGAGTTACTCCGGCGTCGTCGGCCGGGCAGGGCGTCGGCTTCGGTGGTCAGCGGTCTGTTCGAGGGCAGCGGCGGTTTCGAGGCGGCGGCAGCGGTCTCGACGACGGGTCGTCGGCTGGCTCGAGGAGGGCGCGACGCGGTGGCGGCTTCGAGGCTCGACGACGGGTCGTCGGATCTGTTCGGCGGCGGAAGGAGATCTTGGCCGCCGGCGGTGGCTGGATCTGCAGCGGCGGTCGACTCGGCTCGAGACGGCGGCGTTCGGCGCTCGAGGAGGCGGCTCGGCGCTCGAGGAGACGGCTCGGCGCTCGAGGAGGCGGCAGCGCTCGAGGAGACGGCTCGGCGCTCGAGAAGGCGGCTCGGCGCTCGAGGAGGCGGTTCCTCTCGGCGGCGGCGGCTCCCCGGATCTGCTGTGGCGGCGGATGTTCTCGGCGGCGGCCACCGGCTTCAGCGGCGACGACGACGACGACTCCGGGCGGCGGCTTCGAGTCTAGGGTTAGGGTCAGGTTCTGGATGTGTCGGGGTCTGGGTACGTGTCCGGGATGGACACGAGGGTGGTGCTCTGTGGGGGACGTGTCCAGGGCAGGACACAGAAATCTGATGTACTGTGGGCGTGTCCGGGATGTATCGGACACGGAAAGCTGGTTGTAAACTGTAAATCTGGACACAGGAAATGAATGGATACGGTGGGACACCCGGGGTCGGACCCGAGGCCATCACGGCTGACACGGTGATGCTGGACACACGGACACGAGCACAAAAATGGTGATGATGGCTTGTTGGCTTTGTGGGGATTTGTGAAAGCTAGCTAGGGTTTCTAGGGAGATGTGATGAGGGACTTAAATAGGGAGAGATGGTGTGGGATAAAGGGTTGCGGGTTGGCCCAATAATGAATGGCCCAGAATTAATTAAACGGGTTTCTCACGTGGGAAAAATGAGGGTGTGAAGGCTAGTTAATAGGAAATGGCAATTTGTAAAAATAAAAATAAAGATTATAATTTCAGAAAAAATGTTTTTAGGAAAGCTAGCAAATTTCCAATTTGCTACTAATTAATACATTTTGCAAAATCTTAGAAAGTATGACATTTATTTATTTACTAGCCCAATAAATAAAAATTTATTTTATTTTATGAACTAGTCTTTTAAATAAATATTTAGTTAAAACAATAATTTTTTATGATTCAAACCAATAAATATTTGAAACTAGAAATATATATATTATTATTTATGTACTTATTTTATAAGAAAGCGACATTTATGAAAAATGACTTTTATACAAGATTATAAATTATCTTCTACAATCAAACATCGTTCAAATCAAATAAAAATTTTCAAGGAGAAATATTTTATAAAACTTGATATTTTAAAATAAATTAAATTTAATTATTTTGGAAATTGAAAATCGGAGGTTACAGGGCTGGGTCGAACATGGGTCCACTAGGGTCTGACATGGGTCCAGGCTAGCCAAAATCCTAAAACAATCAATAAAAATATAATACAATTATTAATTAAATATAAATATAATTAATTATAAATAATACACAATTAACCAAATTAAAAATAAAAAAAATACCCGGCTCTGGAAATGGGGTGGTGACAGATGAGCATGTCGAGGAGGTCATGCCCACGTTGTCCCAGCATCAGCAAGATCCTCCATGCGCACCTCCGGAGGAGATGAGGACAGAGATTTGGGCCGACGGTACAAAGTAAGTCAATTAGATGGTTTAGTATATATTTGTGTTTCTCTTTATTCATCGTATATTAACTTTTTCAGTAATCTAAATTATTATCTCTCTATAGATATCGTCCATCGTCGGTTCAGAGACGCCTGGGCCAATTTCTGAGGAACAACTACGGTGGCCCTTGGATCAACTACTCTGAGGCTCCGGAGGAGAGGAAGGCGTTCTGGTTTGTGCACTTCCAGGTAAAAGTATATTAAATAAATCCTCTAATTTATGCATATTATATAACTTATTCGTGATGCTAACTTAATGAATTATTTATTGTAGCAAACGTATTTTTATCCTCCGTACCGGGCCGAGTTGATCGAGCGGCTCTTTCCTACCGTTGCCGCCAAGCTTATCCGAGATGCTCTGGATGACCAGAAGTCTCGTGATTGTGTTGGAAAACCGATCCAAGGTTGGATCACGCCTGAGTAGTGGACTGCGATGAGGGCTAGATTCGACGATCCGAGCTACAAGGAAAGGTCTAAGAAGGCCAAGGCGGCTAGGCAGAATGCTGCCAAGTGGTGTGGTGGCTCGATTCCGTTGACGGAACATTTTCGTCGTTTGGTATATTTTTTCTTTTAAAATATATTATTTTAATATAAGTATCATAAAATGGTACTTGGAAAAAATATTTAAGTTTAGTAATAAATAATATATTTTAAACAGGTATAGAGGGGGGAGGATGCAAACATGGTGACCGTCTTCTTGGCCACCCATCGCAAGGACGAAAATCTCATTGATGAGAGGGCCTCACAGACCTATGTAAGTATTACTTTACTTTGTGTTAATTTTAATATAACTTAGGCAATTATCGAGTTTCCAAACCTTTTCTAGGCCGAGTATCTTAGGCTGCGTGAGCGGGCGACTGCTAGTGCACCTACACCTGGAGAGGCTAGTACTTCGTCGCAGCCCGCTCCATCTCCGTCGGCGGACGACCTGTGGGTGACCGCAGCTGGTGGTCTCCAGAGGGGTACGTACTACGGTACGGGCTCCTATGGCGCCCTGGTTGCGATGCAGTCATCTAGGGCCTCCCCGACAGCTGCGCATTCCACACACCCCTCGCAGTCGCAGCCCTCGCAGTCGTCGGCCAGAGTCCAGGAGGCCGTCCAGGAGGCCGCTGACCGTCAGATTGCGTCTCTCCTTTACGAGTTGCTGCGAAGTATGGAGGAGCAGCCCCGGTCCCAGCCGCAGGCGGACGATCCGATGCTCATCGCACGATTGGATATGCTCGACCGCAGCATGACGGAGCTACGGGATTTGACAAATGATATTATATCCTCCAATGACCGCAACATCATGGAGCTGCAGGCGTCACAGCTATCGATGGGCGAGAAGCTGACGAGGATGCAGGATTCAATGGGTCATAGCAGTACGAGGCTGTTATCTACCCTGGATTCTTACAACCAGCGACTCGTAGACTTGGAGCGGGCACGGCCTCCACCGACGTCACTGCCTTCTCCATCGACATCGGTGTTGATTCCACGGGACGAGTATGAGGAGTTCTTATCCTTCAAGCGCGCCGGTGGTCAGCCTCCTGCAGATCCGCAGTAGTATAGTTATTTTTATTATTATTTAGGATGCGATTGTATATTATGAATTATTTATACTTCAACAATAGGCATGATGTATGATGCTTCTTGTGGTCTTTAATTTTTTAGTTAATTTAATTGGATTATATAGTTATCTATATTATGAATTATTGATACTTCAACAATAGTCCTTGGTATTGGATACTTATCTCGTATTTGTACTGTTCATCTTATATATTGTTAAACTTTGGCTACATCTACAATTCCAGCAGTAGATTAATTTAAGTAGCCCCAAGTTCAATTCCTTCTGGACACTATTTTTTTTTTATAATTAGCGACGTTTTTAGCGATGTTTAGCGACGTTAAGTTACGTCGCTAAATACGTCGCTAATTAGCGATGCTGTAACAAGTCGCTAAATACGTCGCTAATGACGTCGTTAAAAACGTCGCTATACGTCGCCAATTGCTGACATGGCAGAATAGCCAGGTCATTAAAGACGTCAGTGTAACGTCGCTATATAAGTCGCTAATCAGCGACGTTTAGCGACTTTAAACACGTCGCTATTTAGTGACTCGGCGTCGCTAAATTTTGCGACACACTAAAGTCGCTAAAAACGTCGGTATAGCGACGTTTAGCGACAATTTTTTTTTGCGACTTGGTTTTTTCCAACAACTTTATAACGTCGCTAATTACGTCGCTAAACCAAATTAGCGACGTCATTTCGTTTTTTAGCGACGTTTTTAGACGTCGCTAATTTGACTTTTTCTGGTAGTGATCATCCTGATGGCTATAAATAGCAAGGGTAGCATACCCCACACCAAGACCAGCAACATACACAAGAGAGAGAACAGAAAAGAGCTTACTCACGTCCGCATCGGACCGTCAACGGAGTAAAAGAGTCACTTCAACACTCAATTTCCATCGTCACGCCCCAGAATAAAAAAATTATACTTAGATTATCTTTCTAGGACCTCTTTGTACTTTCTTTTGTTTCTTATTAAGAAAATTCCAATTTAATGACGAACAAAGCTCAAGGGAACAAAGATATAGGACTGAATAGAAACCATCACAATACTTATATGAAACAAGCAGCGATAAATGAGATGCAAATAACGTACGTGCAAACAAAACAAGAAAGTAGTAGACGATTAATCCAAATATGATCATAAGAAAAAAGTAATCAGTTATGGTTGAAAAGAAACAACATGATAGGAAGTGCATGCAAATTTTGTACAATTCAGACAATGTGTACTTGCCTGAAGTGGCTGCCCAAATCCTTGCTGAGATCGTGGGTGCAAAGGTCTTTGTCCAAGCTTAGATATAATCCAAATTAGGTTACTTAATATTAAGAATAATGAAACATTTCCTATCTTCTTTGTAAAATTGGTTAATATAGCTTATTGTGTGATGTATCATTTATATGTCTACCTACTTCCATTAAGTTATTCTTATATACTCTTATTATTTATTAAATTTACATAGGCTTTCTTATTTATATAGGTTGTAACTATTTTTTTTTCTTACTATGGTTATTATTTACTTAGGTTAATTTATTAATACAAAAACTTTTCATTCATTTAAATTAAGTTAATTACTTATACTATAAATCAAATGATTCATTTACTTAATACAACTATAGTTAATATTTAGATAAGATTTGTAATTTATAATACGGGAAGGGTTCTATGCATAAGTTATCATGATTTCCTCAAGTACATGTAACATACATTAATTCATACCAATGTTCTTAATTATAATATAGCATAAATTTTCTATTAATTTACTACCAATTATCTTAGTTATAATAGGCTATGTACGGACTCTTAAGTTTTGTCTATGTGCATAGACAATTTGTTTTTGTAAGTAGTAATATGGATTCTAAGTTATTTTTATAATTACTTTTATTACTTAACATTAATTAATATAGATGCTAAGGTACCTTATGTTTGTAATTTAATAATAATTGGGGGGCTTAACTAGAACTCACTTTATAAACTCCTGTGAATTTATAATACGTGAAAAGCTTCTTCTTCCGTGCTTGAAGTTTGCCGGTCCAATGGTGAATTTGGTGCGACGTCTGCTTGTCCGGTCGCATGTGGCTACTCATCTGGAGGAGAATGGTAAGTCTACATTCTGGCGTCACGGAAAGACGATCGGTCGAGGAGGTGTTACGGCGGAGCAAGGTATTGGATGGATTATCCTAGCGAGTCCACCGGTTTGGCAAGTGCGACTGGTCCAGTCCTGAGGTAAATCGGACAAGGATTCACGTTTGGACAATCTCTCTGATAGGATAATCTCTTAGGTTCAGCATGATTCTATCAAAGATCAGGATCATGGATGACCCAAAGAATCAGCTCACAATAAAGGTCAAAAAAGGACAATCAAAATTAGTTCCGGATAGGACAATCCAATCCTCCGGGCCAGTCCTGAGTCCGGATGATCGGCTTGCTTCGGAATCGATAGCAATGGTCGCGCCAAGGAGAACCGTTGGCATGATGCGAGGGTCAGGAGGCTAGAAGCTTTGGCTGTTGTCGATCGGTATAGTGATGATGGAGGGATCTTGGCAAGATGGCGTCAGCAGTGGAGGAGTTTGCTAGGTGTCCCTGTCGAAACTGATGAGTCGGACTCGGTCGGACGGAGAGGGAAGGTGGAGAATTACTGACTGCATTAGTTTTCTAAACCAAATATGATTTGCATATATATATATATATATATATATATATATAGATATATATTTATTCTTACATAGTTAACTTTACTATACCTTGAAGTTACCATTGATTGTCTAGATACTTGAAAGTATGGAAAGATACAAGCATACTGATTTTTAGCTTGAAATTTTCCAAATGCACATTTATGATGACATGTGGACCTGATCTGCTGCCTCTTCCATCTCCAAAGCTCTAGAACAAACAAAACGTGGATATTGAAATAACAACAGAAGTGCATGGTCTCTGAATGGTGTCCAGCAAATTCATAGTAAATGCGTAGCCGAGAATGCAACAGACAACATTTTTTTCGTCGGTTACACATCCCACTCGTGACCTAATACTCCAACATTTACCGATCATGTCACGTTTACTTGCTTAATTAGTGGTACCTTGTGGTTTAGGTATAAAAGAAACTTTCAATAATGTTATATATATATATATATATATATATATATATATCACCAAATGGCTAACAACTCTGATTCCAAGGTCTATAACTCACTCAGAAGGCCAACTAATCCTATCTAAAAGGCCAGAATCCTGTCCGAAGGCCCACAATCCAATTTGTCTAGACCGCACCCACTTGCATTGTACAGTGACCTGTCAAGCCATCTTTGAACATGTCTTTCAGAAAAGGTGATGGATTTACAGGTCACTATGCAATGATAAAATAGTCCACTCGTCTCCATTTAGTTTCTGATATTGCCTTTACACCTACTTTCTCCCCCCTCAAGAGCGAGCGGGCCTATCGACATTGTGGTTTACGTGCCAAATTGTGGGGGCAGAGATGAGGGACACTGGTGCCGAGTTTGAGCGAATTATACCAAGTCCCGAGTTATAGAAAAATTACCCTTATATACATAAACTTTCACCGTATTTGAAAGGAATAATCCACTACAAAAATACACAATTTTAACGACGGAATTATTCGTCGCTAAAATGTAATTTTCTGTCGCTATTTTCAAATAGCGACGGAATTTTCCATCAGAAATATTAACGTCACTACGGATTTTCCGTCGCTAATCCATCGCTCAAGCGACGGCTTAGCAACTAAATGAGCGACATAATTTCAGCGACGTATTAGTGATGTATAATTTTCGTCGCTAAACTTTTTGACTACTTACCGACATAATAGCGACGTATTATGTGAGCCTAAAAATTGTCAAAATTTTCAGAAGGTTTTGCACATTCTGGGCTCACATAGTTCATCGCTAATCCGTCGCTAAGTCGTCACTCCTAGTGACGAATTTTAGCGACGGACCCCGATACATTTTTGGTACATTTGTGTCTCAGACATTTTAGCGACGGAATTATCCGTCGCTAGGTAGTCGGTGACCTGAGATTGTCCGTCGGAAAGCCGTCGCTAACATGAAATTTTTTAGATTTTTCGTCGCTAGTATGTCGCTAGTCCGTTGCTAAAGGTAATATTTTTCTCAGAAATCAATTTATGCTGAGCATATACTTGTTATACATTCACCAATTTCTACACAAATAAATTTCACACAAGTAAATTCCACACAAACTATAAAAACCCACACAAATATGTCCAAATGTTATATACAATGAACTAATAAAGTAGAGTAATCCAAACATACCACAAACTCAGAAAATACATCTGTGGAGGCAGAGGCGGTGTTATACAATTCAAATCCAAAAATACAACGGTGTTATACAATTCCAAAAAGTCAAATAAATACAATCAAGTCAAATAAATACAATCAAGTCAAAAAAATACAACAAACTCAAAAGAATACCATAAACTCAATAATCTATCAAGTCGATGGTAGAGCCGAAGGAGGCGGCGGCTATCGGTGTAACGCCCCAGTCCTAAAATACGTAGGACCAGGAATACGCGACATGCCAGCTACGCATTCGACCAGACTCTGGTCCGACTCGAATACGTATAAGCTGTAATAAAGGACACTATCTAAAATTCCCGTAAATGTAAACATCTATGTCTCAATCCACAATGAACAGAAATATACAAGAAAGAGCTGCATGTGCTAAAGTCGGCCGCCCAATAACACACAAACCCGAATAGACACGAAAAAAATATGAGTCTATAAAAACTAGGCTACAACAGCAGATGAATAAACAATATAAAGTAACCATAATGCCGGTAGAAATAATCTGAGTACCTGGTACCAATGCCTGCAAGACCAGCAACTCCATCAGCAACTCCAAATGTTCCGTAATCGTCTATGCTGCAAAATATTGTCTTCAAAATACAGCAAGTCTCCGGTCATGATGTCAGTATCAGGATACAGGAAATCTGGCCCGATAACAGTGTATGGACGTGTCCTAGGATTATGATGTATACATGTATGTACATCAAGGTGTTGCGAACATCTAACACTCGTTACCAAACGTTACCGACGAACGTCTCCACCCGATTTTGATCCGGATGCAGAATAATAATTTATAATCAAACTCGTGCATAATGCATATAGTAAAATAATAAATATCAGGTAACTGAAATACAGGGTGGCAAGGTACATTTGCCTGCGTCCTGCTGCTGATGGCGGAGATCTGGTACAACGTCCAAGTCCGCGGGTCCCGTAGTACCTAGAGACGGGATACAAACTCAATCAATAAACTATCACGCGGCTGAAATAAGGTGTGACACACGTCTAACATTTGATCAAACTCAGCTATAACTCACATGGACACGAAGCTAGAGGGTTGACCAAGGTTGACTCGGAGGTTCGTTACATCTAATACGATCGATCACCTATATAATATCATCAGAACAAATCCCCGATCCCACTATTCATCACGGTGTTTATCAGCAATTCAAGCCATGATCAATCCTCAGATTTCTCCTGGTATTCCCAGACATTATCATGTACGTTTAATTATCATCCTTAAAATAAATAATTATTAATTATCTAAACCCTCAATTATAAACTCAGTCAGTAAATTATTTGAATACCGCTCCCCAATAACCTAGCCACTTCTCAATTAAATTCATCATTAAATATTAGCTCTCAAATTAACCAATGCTTTGATATCACAACAACATTCTACGATAATTAAATCAGCACCTCAATAATATTTATTATTTTAATAAGGCAATATCATTTCACAACCATTTAAACTGCTCATCATCAAAAATCAATATGCATATAATAAAGGAATAACACCCTAAAATCCCATACCTAGCATTCATAACCCTAAACTTATTCTTTATCATTCACAACCATCAAGTGCATATAGTAATAATATCATACCCTACCTCAATGCATACTTAAACCTCTTAAACCCTAACCCTAACTAACTAAGTTACTCATAACAATATACAAACACAATAAATGACTAACCAAACAATATAAAATATAGGTTTTAACAGAGAGTTGGAGAAGAGGCTACCTCTGCGGCGTACGGTGGCACGAGGGTGGTTGCGGTGGTAGAGCTCGGCCGGAGGGGGTTCGTGGTGGTGTGGGTGTTGATGGTGATGATGTTGATGATGAAGGTGATGAGGAGGAGGATGATGATGATGATGATGATGATGATGATGATGGCGAGGATGAGGCAAGGTGGCCGGAGGGAAGTTGGCCGGATGGGGGGTCATGGGGGAGTGGTCGAGAGGGTGGAGAAATAACAGCAGCAGGTGGGGGAACTGTAGCAGTGGTTGGAGGGAATGTAATGTGGTTGGGATGATCGACCGGAGGTTGGCCGGTTCGGCAGCAGCACGTGGGGTGGTGTAGGCTCGTGGGTGGCCGTGCAGAAGACTGGAGGAGCTCCGGTAGTAGCCGCTGCTATCGACCTCGTCGACCACGCGGAGGAGCTCCGATGGGAGCCGCTGCTGTCGACGGAGAAGGAGGCTCAGCGTGGAGGACGGTGGCAGCTGGAAGTGGTAGAGTCGTGGATAGAGCAGCCGTGGCGGTGTTCTTGGCCGGAGGCGGTGGTCGGCTCGCCGAAGATGCGAAGGGTGGCTGGGATGCTCAGCCTGGTCGGGTTGTAAAAGAGATAAAGAAGAGGTGAGGAGGAAGAAGATGGAAGAAGAAGAAAGGAAATACGGAGGAAGGGGTTGGCTGTGTAAAAAATAGAAGAGGGAGGAGAGATAGAGAGAGAGTGTGGGGGTTTCCCAAGGTTTTGGGGATTAGGGCCGGCCTTGGGGAAGAGTGTGAAGTGAAAAGATATTTTATAGGGAGTGGTGATGTGAGTGTGTGGTGGGGATGATTCCTAATTCAAATGAATGGCTTGGATTTCTCATGAAGAAAATTTATTCATTCCAAGGGGAGAGTAGGGTTGGGTTGAACCGATCAAGGGTGTGGATGAGCCTTCTTCATTGGCTTGGGCCAATGAGGGGATGACACCTAATGCAATATTTACAAATAAGTCCCCTAAATTTGGGTAATTGCACAGACACATAAAATAATGAGAAATTTGTGGAAGAATTGGTATTTGGTGTTTTGTAGGGTGAGGGGATATTGTGCATTTTGTATGGGCTTAATTCATGGGGCATTGGATTAAGTTGGGATTAAAAATGGGATTAGTCAAAGTTGGTATCCCCAATTTAATTAGAATAAATTATCATGTGCTCTTAAATTAAAGGGGGCACATGGGGTCTCAATTTGGAGTGACACAAAGGTCATGAAGGGTGTAGGCTTGGTGTCAGTCTTTGACCTTTTAATTGGTCTGGCTCAACGGGTTGAGTTGGTGTCTCAAAATTAATGGCAACGACACAGGTGCACGACATAGAATTAAATAATAGATTTTGGACACGGAAAGTTGTGCAATTAAATTAGAGCACAAGGGATTATGATTTTGAATGACGGAAAAGTCCAGCGCCTAAATTGGCGTGTCAAGTCTAGAATACAATAACTTGTTGGAAATTATGGGCTGATGTTGGGCTCCGAATATTGCAACAATAGTAGGGCGCGCCAATGGTTTAATTAAAGAATCATACTTCTGCATTCTTAATTCTAAACCTCAATCATCTGCTGTTAAACAAAAAATCTCTAAGCCAAAACCAGTCTATCTATAGAAATAAATGAGGGGGTTTACATCCTTCCCAACTTAGAAAATTTTTATCCCCGAAATTAAAAGTAAGGCACGATACTAGCTACGAGAATTTTAAAGCAAACAGGTAATCAAATGCGGTACGTAAATTCGTACCTCGATCCTCAAATAAATCAAATAAATACGGGAAACATTGTCGAATAGAATCCTCGCTCTCCCAGGTAGACTCGTCTAACGAATGATGCTTCCATGCAACTCTGACCAGTCGAATAGTCTGGCCTCTCAAAGTCTTCTCTCTGTGATCGAGTATCTCCACTGGCTGCTATACGTAAGATAAATTGGGCCCGACTGTAATCTCCGAATGATCAAGCACGTGGCTAGGGTCTGCCACGTATCTCAACTGCGATACATAAAATATGTCATGCACTCCTTCTAATGATGGAGGCAATGCAAGACGATAAACCACTTCGCCAACTCATTCCAAGATGTCAAAAGGTCCGATGTACCTCGCACTCAACTTGCCTCTTCCTCCGAATCTGATGGTACCATGAGTAGGCGATATCTTCAAAAATACATGGTCACCTTCCTTGAACTCCAAAGGTCTGCGGTGCACATCTGCTCAATGTTTCTGTCTGTCCTGTGCTGCACGCAGGTGGCTCTGAATCTGGCTGACTTTCTCCAATGTCTGTGTTACCAACTCTGGACCAAGTATCTGACGCTCTTCTACGTCACTCCAACATACTGGTGACCTATACTTCCTTCCATACAGTGGCTCATAAGGTGCCATCTGTATGCTAGCCTGGTAGCTGTTATTGTAGGAGAATTCCACCAAGTGTAGATGGTCCTCCCAAGATCCTCCAAAGTCGATCATGCACGCTCTCAACATATCCTCTAGTATCGACATCATGCGCTCTGACTAGCCATCAATCTGTTGATGATATGCAGTGCTGAACTTGAGACGAGTTCCTAGACTCTCCTGCATACTTCGCTAAAAATATGACATAAATCTGGAATCATGATCCGATACAATGCTGACAGGCACTCCATGTTGTCATACTTTCTGCCACATGTACATGTCAGCTAATATCTCCGTGGACTACTCAACTCTGAAGGGCAAGAAATATGCAGACTTGGTGAGTCTGTCTATGACAACCCAAACAACATCCTTCCCGCTGGGGCTCCTCGGGAATCCTATGACAAAGTCCAAGGTAATGTGTTCCCACTTCCACTGGGGAATGGAAAACGGCTGCAATAGTCCTGCAGTCCTCTGATGTTCAGTCTTGACTTGCTGACAGACCAAACATCTCGCCATGAATCTCGCAATCTCTCTCTTCATCCCATGCCACCATTAATATTGTCTCAAATCTTGGTACATCTTTGTACCCCCGAGATAAATAGAATAAATAGAGCTATGAGCCTCGATCATCAACTCTTGGTGTAGCTCGCCACTCGGAACGTATAGGCGATCTCCACACCTCAATGTTCTGTCTTCATGAATCCTGAGTCCCGTCTGCATGCCGGCCTCTGTCCTCTCTCGCAGTCGTCAAAATTTTGCATCTGTAGGCAGGGTTGCCTTGATCCTCTTAATCAATGTATACTGAACCTCGAGACTGGCCATCTGTCTACCATGCCTGGCAATACAATCTTAATCCTGAGCTCCTAAAGATCCTCTAATAATTGGCGCTGAGTCATCAAAAAGTATGCCATAGGCTTCCTGCTTAAGGCATCTGCTACTATATTTGCCTTGCCAGGGTGGTACTGCAACTCGATATCATAACCTGTCATCAACTCTAGCCATCGCCTGTCTCATATTGAGCTCCTTCTGAGTGTAGACATACTTCAGACTTTTGTGATCAGTATAAATCTCTACACGCTTACCATAAAGGTAGTGCCGCCATAGCTTTAGTGCAAATATCACTACAGCTATCTCTAGATCGTGTGTTGGATAGTTCTTTTCATAAACTCTCAGCTGTCTCGAACACGATCCTGAGATGTCTCTCGTGCTCCTACTGGTACTTGGAATATACCAAGATGTCGTCGATGAATACCACCACGAACTTATCCAAGTACTGGTGGAAAATATTGTTCATCAGGCTCATAAATACTACTGGCACGTTGGTTAAACCAAACGGCATGACTAGAAACTCATAATGCCCATACTTCGTCAGAAAGCCGTCTTCAGAATGTCCTATCTCCGTACCTTGATATGATGATAGCCTAATCTGAGATCGATCTTCGAGAATACACATGCGCCACTAAGCTGATCAAATGTACCGTTCCGTCTTTCTTCAGCATAATTAAGATGACACTAGCCCGAATGAATCCCTTGTCTAAGAGATCCTCTACCATGGACTTCAATCCAACCAACTCCTTCGGGTGCCAGTCTGTAGACGGGGAAAATAACTGGCTCGGCTCTGGGAGTCAACTCTATTGCAAACTCTCTCTCTCTGTCAGGTGGCCGGCCTGTAAGATCCTCTGAAAATATCTTCTCAAATCCTGTTATAATATGGGGGTACACCGGTTCACCTTCTACAATGGGTGCCTCTAAGGTAGATGGGCCCCATGCTCCTGGGCTCCCTGAAGAAACTCAAACTCAAGGTAATCTGGTGGTCATAAATAATGCAACCACGTCGACAATCGAGCGTCGCGTAGTATTGGCTCAACCAATCCATCTCTAGGACAATGTCATAGTCTAGATTTATCCTCATAATAAATTTTCCAGTTCTATTTACAACGCCAATCCTCCAAAAGAAAATTCTTCCTTGCCTAATGTATAATTTCTCTCCTCCTCAAATTTGTTCCTAAAAATATATTCCTCAAATTTCTTCTTTCCGTTATTTATTACTCTGAGTCACATAGTGCAATTATAATAATTGTATCTCCCAAGCACCTACTTGAATTTCTGGTATCGGATCATCATCTTCCAGGTGAGAGCCTAAAATTTTATCTCCTCTAGTCCATAATATCGTTCCTGGTATCGCTATCATATACAACAACTAATTCCTAGCATCGGGCTATGCACTTCCATAAATTATTCTAGGTCATGATCAACAATCTTTCCAACTCCCAGTACTTCCAAGATCACTGCTATCTCAAACACGGGTAGGGTACTACTGGGTCCAATTCTCTTGCTAGCCTTCTACACTAGATCTAGAATCTAAAAGAATATGTCATCCTACCCTACTGAGGGTAACAATCTTCTCAGAGATTATTGCACAAATCATGTCTTCTGCCGTCTGAACTACGATCTTCTTCTGGAGAAAACCATCAGGCACAAGCGTTCGTCCTTCCGAATTAATAGGAGATGAGAAACAATGATAACGATATTGACAAAAACTGAACGATTATAATTTGGAAGTCCAAGGGCGATAATCACATACAAAAGGGAGTTTTTTAAAAAATCGATTATGGATTGAGATCCTATTCAACAATAAATTATAATATCTATTCCTAATTTGCAGGCTCGCTTGGCACAGTCAGGTGACCAAGATGATTTAATTCGGACCTACATTGGCCACCACAAAAATATGTAACGCCCCAGACCCAAAATACGTAGGACCAGGAATACGCGACATGCCAGCTACGCATTCGACTAGACTCTGGTCCGACTCGAATACGTATAAGCTGTACTAAAGGGCACTATCTAAAAATCTCGTAAATATAAACATCTATGTCTTAATCCACAATGAACAAAAATATACAAGAAAGAGCTGCATATGCTAAAGTCGGCCGCCCAATAACACACAAACTCGAATAGACACGAGAAAAATATGAGTTTATAAAAATTAGGCTACAACAACAGATGAATAAACAATATAAAGTAACCATAATACCGGTAGAAATAATCTGAGTACCTGGTACCAATGCTTGCAAGACCAGCAACTTCATCAGCAACTCCAAATGCTTCATAATCGTCTATGCTGCAAAACTGGCAGGTGACTAGGTCCTCAGAGGGACGTAATAAGGTACAAAAATATAGCAAGCCATAGTATAACAGAAAGAAACAAGTGCATCGACGGTGTAATCTAGCATAACCAACTAAGTGAGACACAGTTTTGAAGATAATGTTTAACGCGTGGACTGTCCAAAATAAAATCGTAGCTCTGGAGATGGAAACACACGGGATGTACCGCATCTCCGGGCAAAGAGTCACACGGGTGATATAATTACTCTAGATACAGGATCACTATAGAAATAGTACATATACATATATAAGCGCATTCAGAAGAGCCCAAACGTCTAGTAACTGTCTTCCCCATCCCAAGCGGTCAACGATTGTGCGTTAAACCTGAACCTCTATCTAACAGTCTCGTCACACAGAAATAACTCAACAGACGCGACCCTAAGGTCGTCCCAGTCTCCAGTCATGATGTCAGTATCAGGATATAGGAAATCTGGCATGATAACAGTGTATGGACGTGTCCTAGGATTATGATGTATACAGGTACGTACATCAAGGTGTTGCGAACATCTAACACTCGTTACTAGACGTTACTGACGAACGTTTGAACCCGGTTTTGACCCGGACGTAGAGTAACAATTTCTAATCAAACTCGTGCACAATGCATATAATAAATATCTGGTAACTGAAATACATGGTGGCAAGGTACACTTGCCTGTATTCGGCTGCTGATGACGGGGATCCGGTACAACGTCCAAGTCTGCGGGTCCCGTAGTACCTAGAGACGAGATACAAACTCAATCAATAAACTACCACGCGGCTAAAATAAGGTGTGACACACGTCTAACATTTGATCAAAATCATCTACAACTCACATGGGCACAAAGCTAGAGGGTTGACCATGGTTGACTCGGAGGTTCGTTACATCTAATACGATCGATCACCTGTATAATATCATCAGAACAAATCCTCGATCCCACTATTCATCACGGTGTTTATCAGCAGTTCAAGCCATGATCAATCCTCAGATTCCTCTTGGTATTCCCAGATATTATCATGCACGTTTAATTATTATCCTCAAAGTAAATAATTATTAATTATCTAAACCCTCAATTATGAACTCAGTCAGTAAATTATTTGAGCACCGCTCCCCAATAACCTAGCCACTTCTCAATTAAATTCATCATTAAATATTAGCTCTTAAATTAACTAATGGCAAGAAATCACCAACATTTTCGGAATGAGCAAAATAGCTAAACAGCACTTTCCTTTCGTCCAATTTTGATACATGGGCAAAACGGTAATTTCGGATAAAAGTGGGGTCCACGTGTGGCCAACTTTGCACCAAAAAATGTGCCAAGGATAACAATCTCTAAATGGGACAAATTATAGGTCAAACAAACTCTAGATGTCAATACGAACCCAACGGTATGTCCAAATGTGGATTCTGATGGGCCGAACACAATTTTGCCCAAAAAGTCAACCGTGGAGCCCGCCAATTGGCGACTTGGTCAACTGTCTCAGAATTATGTCAAAATTGGGTCACATGACCAACGCGTTACCACGAGTCTAGTGGCGTAAGTTTCTCGCAATCTGACGAGCGTGCACAAAATATGCGCGACTTCCCCAAAAGTTGCGATACGAAGTTTGTCCGCGGATACGGGCTGATTTCGGCACGCACACGCGTCCGAATCATTTTTTGCAAACTCTCACATATTCAGGTACTCTGTGCGCACCATTTAGTATACTTGGTACACAGCGGGGCGGTCCAGTTTGGCAGAGTGCGCTCCGTTTCACAACTTTTAGAAATCTAGAAAAATTGTGTTTATGGGATTTTCCATCGAATTTAATTGTACCTGCAGCAGTTAATAATCTAGGGTTATTTAACAAAAATTAACCTAGGTCAAGGGGTCTACGCATACCAAAAAGAATCATCGAATTTGGATCTCTGTGGTGGGAGATACGAATCCGGAAACATAGGTGATCACCGCAGTTTTCTGCGATCCCAGAAATTGGTCTTTTTCTGCAACTTTGACGCTATTTTCGCCTATGGTTACGCATTGTTCGAGGTCTACTATTATACAGATATGTAAGAGGGTTAAGGGGTGAGCATACCGGTGAAGACGGAGTGATGTTCGGTTGAGCGAGGCGACAGAAAACTGCACGGGAACACAGGTACCTCGCTGCTGAATTCTGCAGTTGTGGTGTCGCGCGGGTTCGCGGTCGTCGGGGTCGGTTTGGACGGTCTGGCACGGTTCTCCGGCTGCGGTGGCGGCGCTCTCTAGGTCTAGATGGGAAGAGGAAGAGATTGGATGATCTAGGGTTAGGGTTTTAGGATGAAGAGGAGATTATATATAGATGTGAAAGATGGAAAGGGGGCGGGTTTAAGTACTCGCGGGGGGGTCTGTGTTTGGGCGTGGGGTGTGGTCTGCTCATGGGTTGGGGTCTGTGGAATTTGCAAAGGGCAGTGGGTTTGGCTACTTGGTCCAGCGGGTTGGTAGTATAGGAATACAATAGTTAATAGTTAGTAATGGTTTGTTTTTTTTTCTAATCTTTTTCTTTTAAATATATACGTAAATATATATATATATATATATATATATATATATATATATATATATATATATATATACCCATAGAAAAATCTAGAATTACGTTAATGCATACGATTAAGCTAGCAACTGTCCAAAGGATCTCCTACATGGAATAAATTCGGAAAAATTCCTAATGGCCCAATAAATCTTCTAAGTTTACCAACACCTAAAATAAAAATTAATAAAAATCTATTTCTCCTAATTTTCCACTAATTACCACCATTAAATTAATAATTAATAATTAAAAAGGCCATATACAGTTTTTAGGAATAGGGGTTTTACATTCTACCCAACTTATAAAAATTTCGTCCTCGAAATTAAAATTAAGCCACGGTAGAAAGTCAATGATGGTATAAGATATAAATTAACAAAGTAAATTCATACCTTGGTCTGCGAATAGGTTCGAGAAACGCTTGTGCATGTCGTCCTCGCGCTCCCAAGTTGATTCTACTGGCGCGCCATGCCTCCATGCTACGCGAACCAAGGAAATAAACTGGTTCCTCAACACTTTCTCTCGACGATCAAGGATTTCCACGGGTTGCTCTTGGTATGACAAGCTGAGCCCAATGGTGATCTCTGAATGATCGAGAACATGACTGTTGTCTGCCATATATCATCTGATCTACGATACATAAAATACGTCATGTACTCCCTCAAATGAAGGTAGTAGCGCAAGTTGATATGCCACTTCTCCCACTCTCTCGAGCACGTCAAATGGTCCAATATATCTTGGACTCAACTTGCCGCGCCCTTCGAATCGAATGGTGCCTCTGGTAGGTGATATCCTCAAGAAAATATTATCGCCCTCTTTGAACTCCAAGGGACGACGATGAAGGTCTGTCCACTGCTTCTGCCTGTCTTGTGCTGCTCGCAAGTGCCCTTGAATCTTCTTAACTGTCTCTACGGTGTTGACCACCAACTCTGGTCCCAGAATCTGACGTTCTCCCACGTCACTCCAACATACAGGAGACCTATATTTTCTTCCATACAATACTTCAAACGGAGCCATCTGAATACTCGCTTGATAGCTATTGTTGTAAGAAAAGTCCACAAGATGTAGGTGGTCCTCCCATGATCCTCCGAAGTCTAACATACAAGCCCTCAACATATCCTCCAATGTCTGAATAGTACGCTCCGACTGCCCATCTATCTGCGGGTGATAAGATGTACTGAACTTTAGACGATTTTCAAGGCTCTCTTGCGTGCTCCTCCAAAAGTACGATGTAAAGCACAAATCTCTATCTGATACAATACTGACTGGTATGCCGTGTAATCTCAAGATCTGCCTCATATATAAGTCAGCCAAAGCTTCTGTAGATTGGCCAACTATAAAAGGTAAGAAATGGGCTGACTTGGTGAGTCGGTCCACTATTACCCATACTGCATCTCTTCCACTTGGACTCTTAGGAAAACCCGTGACGAAGTCCATAGTGATGTGCTCCCACTTCCACTCTGAAATCAGAAGTGGTTGCAATAATCCTGATGTCCTCTGGTGCTTCGCCTTTACTTGTTGACATATCAGACATTTAGCTACAAAGTGAGCTATCTCTCTTTTTATTCCATGACACCAGAAGTGTTGTCGTAAATTACGATACATCTTGGTACCTCCAGGATAAATATAATATATCGAACTATGAGCCTCTGTCATCAGCTCCTATCGAATCTCTCCATTTGGAACATAAAGATGATCACCACATCGTAATATCCCATCCTCATGAATGCACAATCTTGTCTGCTCTTCGGCCTCTGTCCTTTCCTTAAGTCTCCTGAATCTGGCGTCTGTAGGCAAAGCTGCCTTGATCCTCTCTACTAATGATGATTGTAATTGCAAGTTGGCTAGTGTCCCATCTGCTCCGTGTAATATCACTTTAATTCCAAGCTCTTGCAAGTCCTCTAATAACTCCCTCTGTGCTGTCAAGAAGTAAGCTGCTGGTTTCTAGCTTAACGCGTCTGCTACAACGTTAGCCTTGCCTGGATGATAATGTAGCTCTATCTCAAAATCTTTCATCAACTCGAGCCATCGATGTTGCCTCATATTTAACTCCTTCTGCGTGAAGACGTACTTGAGGCTTTTGTGGTTTGTATAGATCTCCACTCATTCCCCATATAAGTAATATCTCCATAGCTTCAGAGCAAATACAACGGCTGTAAGTTCCAATTCATGAGTTGGATAATTCTTCTCATGTACTCGTAATTGCCTAGATGCATATGCAATCACCTTGCCATACTGCATCAATACGCATCCCAAGCCTTTCCCTGATGCGTCACTGTAGATCACATAACCTCCTGATCCTGACGGAATAGTCAATACTGGTACTGTAGTCAGTCGCTTCTTCAACTCTTCAAAGGTGGCTTGACACTCTTCGGTCCATATAAATTCTTGATCCTTACAAGTCAAACGAGTCATAGGTGCTGCTATCCTTGAGAAGTTCTCCACGAACCGTCGGTAATATCCCGCAAGTCCAAGGAAACTTCTCACCTCTGCTGCTGATTTAGGAACAGGCCATGTCTCAATTGCGAAGATCTTCTCTGGATCAACAAAAATACCATCTCCTATAATAATATGCCCAAGAAATGAGACTCTGTCCAAGAAGAACTCACATTTGCTGAGCTTTGTATATAACTGCTCTCTCCTCAAAGTCTCTAGAATAATTCGCAGGTGCTTTTCGTGCTCCTCGTGGCTCTTCGAATAGACAAGTATATCATCTATGAAGACGACCACGAACTGGTCCAAGTACTGGTGGAAGACTCGATTCATCAAGTCCATGAAAATCGTTGGAGCATTGGTCAATCCAAATGGCATGACCAAAAACTCGTAGTGCCCATATCTTGTTCTGAATGCGGTCTTCGGAATGTCCTGCTTTCGTACCTTCACCTGGTGATATCCCAATCTCAAATCTATCTTCGAGAATACCTCGGCTCCACTGAATTGATCAAATAAGTCATCAATGCGTGGCAATGGATATTTGTTCTTCACAGTCACTGCATTCAAGGCTCTGTAGTCAATGCACATACGCACTGACCCATCCTTCTTTGGTACAAACAATACTGGTGCTCCCCAGGGTGATGCACTTGGTCAGATGAAACATTTTTCCTCTAGTTCTTTCAACTGTGCCTTCAGCTCGTCCATCTCTTTCTTCGCCAGTTTCTACACTTGTGATGCTATAGGTGCTGCTACTGGTGCTAATTTAATTAAAAACTCTACGTCTCTGTCTGGGGGTAGTCCTGGCAAATCCTCTGGAAAGACGTCTAGAAATTCTGAAATAATAGGATGATAGACAACATCGTCCATTACGAGCTAAATACCATCCAAGATTTTTGTAGAACCTCGTGCAAACTCAAGTTCAGGCTGACCTGGTACCTTAAAAAGAATGCTTCCTCCAAAATAATCAAAGAAAGCATGGTACTTGCTTAGCCAGTTCATTCCAAGCACAATATCAAAAGATGGCATAGGAAGGACTAAGAGTTGGGCGTTCATCTCTCTGCCACGTATCACTATAGGGCCCGATCTACAAATTCGGCTAACTGGTACAACTCCTCCTCCGGTAAGAATTTTAACACAACTAGATAAAGGTGTAGAGGCAATATTGTGTTTGGCAATAAAACTAGATGATATAAATGAGTGGGTGGCTCCCATATCAAACAATGTCACAGCAGGAAAAGTAAAAGCAAGAGTAATACCTTCTATGACATCCACCTCATGATCCATGTCATCTATCTCCAATGCAAAAGCTTGTCCGTTCCTCTGCGGCTGTCTATGTCTGGCCCTCTTATACTGATCCTCCTGGGTGGGTAGCGGTGGTCCTTTCTGAAATCCTCATGCTGCTGGGGGTCGAGGTGCTCCCGGTCCAGTCATCTGCTAAGTTGGCTTCGGTGCTGGAAGCGCTAGCCTCTGAACTGGTGGTGGAAGTGTCAATGCCTGTTGCATAGGACAATATTTCATAATGTGCTGTCCAGAACCACATCTCATACACTGTCCTAAGCGAGTTCGACAGTCTCTCATATTATGTCCACGTTTTCTACAGTAATTGCAGTAGGGCTTCTCTGGGATCTGATACGGTCCTTCTCTGTGTTGGTACTGCTGTTGCTGAGCTAAAAGACGTCTGATAGGTCCTCCTTGTTGTATCACGGCTGGTCCCTGTTGTGTCCTTGCCGATCCTTGTTGTGTCCTCAGTTGATCTCCCTTTCCTCTGCTGATGGTCTCTTGAAATCTGGCTTCTGTCAGTAGTTCAGCATAATTGATCCGAGACTGTGAGCTTGTGTAATATTGGAGCTCCTGAGTCAGTCCACGATAAAACCTCTTAGCCTTAGCCAAGTCATCTGGTATCAAGACAGCGCTATATTTGCTGACTCGACTAAATTCGACATCATACTCGTCCACTGTTCGGTTCTCCTGCTCCAAGGAAAGAAAATGATCGTACAATGCATCTCTGACGGTGTTCGAGAAGTACTTCCTCTCAAAGCACTCCAAGAACTGCTCCCAAGTCTGGTATGTACCCAACTGGCGGTCCATGGATTCCTACCAGTGATGAGCATTGCCATCTAGAAGTGTCCGTACACCTGTCATCCATAGGTCCGTAGGTAACTGCGATGCCTCCAAAAGCTTCTGCGTATGAGTGATCCAGTTAGTAGTCTCCTCCGGGCTCTCAGTGCCCTTGTACGGCCTCAGACCCATCTGAATAAAGTCCTTTACAGAACCAACTCTAGCTCGAGGTACTGGAGCTAGTGCTTGGGCTGGTACAGTAGCCTGTGCAGCCATCTTCTCAAGTGCTGCCAAAAATTCTTGCCTCTACTCGGCTGCCTATTGCCTCTGTTCCTGCATCATTATCTGGAAGAATTGGAACAGCTACGCTTGGCCATCTTGCGGTACTGGGAAGGCTGGAAGGTTCCCAATAGGTGAAGCAGGAAGATCAGATGGAACTAGAGTGTGAGTCTGTCCATCTGGTCCCGGAAGTCTAGGAAACGTTGGGATCCCTCCTTGAGTCTGACCATTGACTCCAGAAGTTGTGTTGCCATCGGCGGCAGTACATCCATTTTGCATATCCATCTCTCCAGGTGATGTACGAAACGATTAGAAGAAGTACAAGAATCAAACAGGATGCAAGTATTAAATAGGAAGGATGAGTTTCAGTCAAGCGTGGATGAGATCCTTATACTCTATTCCTATACGCAGGCTTTTTTGGTACAGTTACGTAACCGAGACAATATATTCTAGACCTGCATGGGCCACCACTAAAAACATGTCACGCCCCAGTCCCAAAATATGTAGGACTAGGAATACGTAATACGCCAGTCGTATGTATACGAACTCCAATATATGGAAATCATATACACACGTACGCTGTACATGAATATCCAATCCATAGTGGTAATATACTATCACAACAAGTCACGCGCAATCTATATCTCATCCACAGCACAAATAATAGATAAATGGAAATCAATAGCTGAATATCAAATAAACAGTCTCAAAGTGTGATAGTCGGGTGGAAACAAATCCATGCAAATCGACTATACCAAACTACTAAAGAGAGAAAAGAATAAACTCTAATATCAGAATAATGTCTCAAAAAGAATAGCAACTAGAATCTCTAAACAGCTGCAATGAATCACATATAATCCGAAGGTAAGACCTCCTCAGTCTGATAGGTAGCGTCAGGTCCAGATCCATACTCCTGAGGGTACTCCTGCTCATCTATATCTGGAAAGGGACCAGGTCCTCAGAGGGACATAACAAGATACATATAAACATGCCAATAAAGTACTGAAATATAAACATCCAATGGGTCGCCTAACCATCTATGTGAATGCAGTTTGAGAACAACTTTCTAACAAGTGGGCTATCTGGCCATAAAATAGGATTGGCATGACTCTCTCGGAGAATCAGGGGCCTACAAAGCATGTCATCTTTTGAACGGCAGAGGCCGCCAAGTAGTATAGGGATCATCACGATCGCGTATCTCCGGCGGAGCGTACGGGTTACATAAAAAGGAAAGTGCAAAGGAACCAAAATGCCTTACTTGTTGTTCTTTCCACCCCATGCTCTAAGCATGTCATATCCCTGACACGATAAACCTCTAATAACTGCCAGGTCTACTAGCATGTAAAGTTTCTATCGGCAGTTATCCCTATCTATCGCACGACCTATACATACCAGTGGCCAGCCGAGTATGCAAGTCCGTGTCCTACATGTGACTCACACTCGTGTAAGAATAGTGTCATAGCCAATGAAAAATAAAATGCCTCATGAAAATGGGGTAGTCTCATAAAGTAGGTCCAATGCATATACATAAATAAAAATATAGTAACGATACCGTCGTTGCACCCAAGTTTTCTTGGACGTGCAATTTATATAGCTGTTAAAATAAATGAACTAAAATAAGCAAAAATAAATATGCATGTCTCATATGGAATATAAATACAGTACAATGGCAAGGTATACTTTCCTGGCAAGAAATATGTAAAGTGTAAGCATCCAATATCATGGCCACGGGATTTGGAACTAGTGGCTCCGAACAAACGTCTCTGGATGCTGAAATAGACATCACCAACGTTTTCGAAAAAAGCAAAATAGCCAAAAAGCACTTCCTTTTCGTCTAATTTGGACACAAGAGCAAAACGGTAATTTTGGATAAAAGTGGGGTCCATGTGTGGCCCACTTTGTACCAAAAAATGTGTCAAGGGTAACAGTCTCTAAATGGGACAAATTATAGGTCAAAAAATTTTTATATGTCAATACGAACCCAATGGTATATCCAAATGTGGATTCCGATGGGCCGAACATAATTTCGCCCAAAAAGTCAACCGTAGGACCCGCCAATTGGCGACTTGGTCAACTATCTCAAAATTACGTAAAAAATGGGTCACATGACCAACGCGTTACCACGAGTCCAGTGGCGCAAGTTTTGTCATAATCTGACGAGCGTGCACAAAATGCGTGCGACATCCGCAAAAGTAGCGACACGCAGTTTGTTCGGGGATACGGGCTGATTCTGACGCGCACACGAGTCCAAATCAGTTTTCGCGAACTCTCACGTATTCGGGTACTCCGCGCGCACTGTTTGGTACACTTGGTACACGACGGAGCGGTCCCGTTTGGTGGGGCACGCTCCATTTTACAACCTTTGAAAATCTAAAAAAGTTTATTTACGGGATTTTCCATCGAATTTAATTCTAGCTACAGCAGTTAATAATCTAGTATTATTAAACAAAAATTAAACTAGGCCAAGGAGTCTATGCATATCAAAAAGAATCATCGAATTCGGATCTCTGTGGTGGGAGATACGAATCCGGGAACATAGGTGATCACCGCAGTTTTCTAAGATCCCAGAAATTAATCTTTTTCCGCCAACTTTGACGCTATTTTTGCCTATGGTTATGCGTTGTTCGAGGCCTACTATTACACAGATATGGAAGAGGGTTAAGGGGTGAGCGTACCGGTAAAGACGGGGTGGCGTTTGGTTGAGCGAGGCAACAGAAAACTGTGCGGGAACACAGGTACCTCGTTGCTGAATTCTGCAGTTGTGGTGTCGCGCGGGGTCGCGGACGTCGGGGTCAGTTTGGACAGCCTGGCGCGGTTCTTCGGCTGTGGTGGCGGCGATCTCTAGGTCTATATGGGAAGAGGAAGAGATTGGATGATATAGCGTTAGGGTTTTAGGATGAAGAGGAGATTATATATAGATGTGAAAGATGGAAAGGGGGCGGGTTTAAGTACTCGCGGGGGGGGGGGGGGGGGGGGGGGGGGGGGTCTGTGCTTGGGCTCGGGGTATGGGCTTCTCATGGGTTCGGGTCTGTGGGATTTGCAAAGGGAAGCGGGTTTGGCTACTTGGTCCAGCGGGTTGGTAGTATAGGAATACAATAGTTAATAGTTAGTAATATTTTTTTTTCTAATCTTTTTCTTTTAAATATATACGTAAATATATATATATATATATACTTATATATATATATATATATATATAAGTATATACCCATAGAAAAATTTAGAATTACGTTAATGCATACCATTAAGCTATCAACTGTCCAAAGGGTCTCCTACATGGAATAAATTCGGAAAAATTCTTAATGGCCCCATAAATCTTCTAAGTTCACCAACACCTAAAATAAAAATTAATAAAAATCTATTTCTCCTAATTAGCCACTAATTACCACTATTAAATTAATAATTAATAATTAAAAAGGCCATATACGATTTTTAGGAATAGGAGTTTTACAAATGATGTTGTTGATGATGATGACGAGGATGAGGCAAGGTGGCCGGAGGGAAGTTGGCCGGATGGGGGGTCATGGGGGAGTGGTCGAGAGGGTGGAGAAATAACAGCAGGGGGTGGGGGAACTGTAGTAGTGGCCGGAGGGGATGTAATATGGTCGGGATGCTCGACCGGAGGTTGGCCGGTTCGGCAGCGGCACGTGGAGTGGTGTAGGCTCGTGGGGTGGCCGTGTTGAAGACTGGAGGAGCTCCGATAGTAGCCGCTGCTGTCGACCTCGTCGACCACGCGGAGGAGCTCCGGTGGGAGCCACTGCTGTCGACGGAGAAGGAGGCTCGGCGTGGAGGATGGTGGCAGCTGAAAGTGGTAGAGTCGTGGATAGAGCAGCCGTGGCGATGTCCTTGGCCGGAGGCGGTAGCCGGTTCGTCGGATATGTGAAGGGTGGCTGGGATGCTCAGCCGGGTCGGATGTAAAAGAGATAAAGAAGAGGTGAGGAGGAAGAAGAAGAAAGGAAATATGGAATAAGGGGTTGGCTGTGAAAAAAATAGAAGAGGGAGGAGAGAGAGAGAGAGTGTGTGTGGGGGTTTCCCAAGGTTTTGGGGATTAGGGCCGGCCTTGGGGGAAGAGTGTGAAGTGAAAAGATATTTTATAGGGAGTGGTGATGTGAGTGTGTGGTGGGGATGATTCCTAATTCAAAAGAATGGCTTGGATTTCTCATGAAGAAAATTTATTCATTCCAAAGGGAGAGTAGGGTTGGGTTGAACCGATCAAGGGTGAGGGTGAGCCTTCTTCATTGGCTTGGGCCAATGAGGGGATGACACCTAATGCAACATTTACAAATAAGTCCCCTAAATTTGGATAATTGCACAAACACATAAAATAATGAGAAATTTGTGGGAGAATTGGTGTTTTGTGTTTTGTAGGGTGAGGGGGTATTGTGCATTTTGTATGGGCTTAATTCAGGGGGCATTGGATTAAGTTGGGATTAAAAATGGGATTAGTCAAAGTTGGTATCCCCAATTTAATTAGAATAAATTGTCATGTGCTCTTAAATTAAATAGGGGCACATGGGGTCTCAATTTGAAGTGACACAAAGGTCATGAAGGGTGTAGGCTGGTGTCAGTCTTTGACCTTTTAATTGGTCCGGCTCAACGGGTTGAGTTGGTGTCTCAAAATTGATGGCAACGACATAGGTGCGCGATACAGTATTAAATAATAGATTTTGGACACGGAAAGTTGTGCAATTAAATTAGAGCACAAGGAATTATGATTTTGAGTGACGAAAAAGTCCAGCACCTAAATTGGCGTATCAAGTCTAGAATGCAATAACTTATTGGAGATTATGGGCTGATGTTGGACTCCGAATATTGCAACAACGATAGGGCTCACCAAGGGTTTAATTAAAGAATCAGACTTCTGCATCCTTAATTCTAAACCTCAATCATTTGCTGTTAAACCAAAAATTTTCAACCCAAAACCATTCTATCTATAGAAATAAATGAGAGAGTTTACAATCGGCTAGCCATGTACTGCGTTACAACCATAGCAATTATATTCTATAGATCATCGGGAGGAACGACAGATGGAGCATTGGCAGGAGCTGTCGAAGGAGCTGGAGGAGCCATCGTCGGAGGAGCTGTAGCCGTCGGAGTAGTTGGAGGAGCCGTCATATTAGCCGTCAAGGAGCAGGTGCTGGAGCATCTCACTTGTCTATCAACTGTCCGACCAGCCCATGTAGCTCATGCACAGTCATCGTGAGCTGCTCTAGAGATATCGATCGCACCAGAAGGAACGCCGGAGCCGGGCACTGATGGAGCTAGAGTAGCCGTCGGAGGAGCTCTGGAAAGAACCAACGGCTTGGATGCTAACGATCCGGTACCATACACGTTGCCGCCTTTCCTCTCCCGACAGCTTGTACCCACCGATCATTTCTCTCAGTCGGCGTACTGCTCTCAGCGCCCCCCTCTAACGTCTCATACGTTTCCAATATTTATTTATATAAATAGGTTTAGAGTTAAAAAAATTAGAGTTATATTTGCTATAGTTGATTTTAGTTAAAGTATCATATTAGATACTAGATATCATATTATATAATTTAACCAAGGTTCAAAGTATCAAAACCAGAATCGGTATCGGATCAATCCTTAACTCTAAACCTATTTTATTCTTAGTATTTTTAAAATTGAATGAAATAGTAATCACCCTTATCGATTAATTTACATGTGATAGATAAGTTTTTCTCTTCTATATGCTTTTAAAATCTTAATATAATCTAATATAACTTCATAAACCATTAGAATGGATAAAAAAATCAACCTAGAAACTAGAAAATGTCATAGTTTGACTATTTGACCTAGAGTTGACATAGTTTGACTCTTTTGACCTAGAAACCTAGAATCTAATTAAATTATAAAAATAATATAATTAAATTGAAAGAATTATAAAGACAACTTACATATGCTTTGGCGGTCCGCACATCTACGAGCTTTCCATCGTTCTTTCTTTCGTGGGTCCGCTGGAAAATTGCTCGAAAGTCGACGATCTTGGGGTCTTCCCCGGCTCTGACGGCCTCGTCGCACTATAAAAATCAAGCAATTAATAAATGAACAAAAAATTAGAATTACAAAAAATTATTCTAGCGAAATTTTTTAATACCAACCATCCGTTGAAAATGCTCGACGGTCGGAATAGATCCACCAGTATGGTGACCACCCTTAGCACGGGCAGCCCTCTCTTTCTTGCACTTGGCCTTGTAGGCCGGGGTATCCATCTTCTTATTCATTTGCTCCTAGTACTACACCTTCAGCCACTCCTTGCGATGATCCGGTCCAAGTAACGCCAGCACCTTCTGGTAGTCGATCATGTCTCTCAACCTCTTGCTGGCGACGGTTTTGTAGTACTTTCGGATATTACTATCTCTATGAACCGGCTACCAGTACAACCTCTGTAAATTAAAAAATATTTTGTATCATTATAATCAAAAAATTTATATATTATTATAAATAAAATTTATATACATACCCCGAGCTTCTCCAGCCAAGCGAATCGTCGATCGAGCGGGATGTCACTAAAGTTGATATAAGGGCCATCAAAGTAGCCCCGCATGATCTCCCCCAGATCATTCCGAGCCTTGATCGGAAAGAATCTGAAATAAGTAGACAATATATAATTAGAATAAAAAAATACAAAATAAATGTGTGAATTAAAAAATAAATGATTACGTTGCTCCATCGGTCCATAGCTCAGGACGAGAGATATTGGCTGGCCACTCTGGTTGAGTAGGGGGGTCAGCAAATCTAGGGCGGCGGACATATACTCCATTTTCCACAAGAATGCCTGAAAATGAATTTGCTCATGTGGGAGCAACTAGTGGAGTAGCGGGTGTAGTAGTGATGGTTGTGGCTGGAGTAGAAGAACGGGTAGCAGCTGATGGCAATCCGGTAGATGGAGTAACTCCTCTTACTGAAGAATGAGTATATGGCGGGGATAAATCATCCACCATATCTACGAACTCGTCCTCAGGTCGTTTGCGAGAATCTGGGGTAGACGACTTAGTGGACGGAGGATGCTAAGAAGTTGATCCTCTCTGAAACTGTCGACGTCCTCGTCCTCGTCCCGCCACACTATAGGTAAATCTGCAGCAAATAAAAAATTGGTGTCATCAAACAGATAATCATAAAGTAATCCATGGTGATGTAAAATAAGTAAATACTAGTGTGATGATAAAATAATTAAATAAATATCTAAGCTAATGCATATGTATGTATGCACTAATCTTCTTCTTCTTCTGAATCGTCATCGTCTTCCGAATCATTTTTCGTATCATTTTTTGAATCGTCTTCATCTTCTACTTCTTTATTTTTATTTCCTAGTCCTTTCTTGCTTTGACATTGTCTTTCGTTTTCTCCTTATATCCATCACCATATTGAAGATGTTATCGAATACATTTTTTTGATATGCATGACATCAAGATTATGCCTTATGAGAATGTCCTTCCAATAAGGTAAGTTCCAAAAGATACTCCGCTTCGTCCAATTATGCCTACGTCCAAACCCTTCAATCTACACATATACTTGGCCCATATGACTTAAGGCAACCCTTGAGACCCTTAATTACCCATCATCTATAGTACCAAGACCGCCTTATGGAGTGACAAATTTCACCTAGGGCACTATGATACCACTTGTTGGGAGCGAGATGGAACCTGAGGGAGAGTTGTTCCATGAGATATGTAATTGGACTTGACCTATATTACTTAAAGAGCAACCTCTTGTTAAGTCCATGACCAATCTCATATAGCTATGTCTCATCCTCCCACTTTATGTTTGATATAGGACTAAACTCTTTATACAACTCTCTTTTATATTGTCAACGGACTTGCAAACCTTGAGCACTCAACTGGACGCAAGATATGAGCACCAAACCAAAAGCAAGATACAAAGCAATACTCATATTATTTGAAAACATACCAATTGCAGTGATGATCAATTACAACTATGCAAATATAATGAACTTTCACTTTTTCCATGAAGTTTCTCTATTGTTCTAAATAAATAAGATTTCACCATGAAAAACAATAGGTTTTATTCTCTCTATATACACTTGAATATGATTCTTATTGAGCAATAGCTGACAAAGGAATTAAAGGTACAATATACATTCTCGGTTGTGAGAATTCCAGAAACTAATTTTTATTGATTTTTCTCTTCTCCTGAGAAGTACTGGAGGGATATTTCATTTTCAGGTTTTTCTTTCACCTATTTTACATTCTGGTTTTAATTCTTTTGTACTTCTCCCTGTTGCATATGCTTTTTATTTTCACCCACAATTAATGTTCTGAACTGTGCGTGAGAGTTTGTATATCATCTTAACTATATTCGGCTAGGAAAAGTATGTGGTGTTATTTGTCACCAATTTGGGTGAGCGAGACGATCAGGTGGATACTTTTGTAAGTAGATGATCTGAATTCCAGTCATACGATCATGAACTGGAGCAACCAAAATAATTAGCTTAAACATGTTATCCGTACCAAGATTTTAGTTAAAATACGTTCAGATACGACGAAGAATTCATGGAAAGATAGATCAGAGGGAACAATTGAACATTGTTTGATGAATGATGTCATATAAAATGTCATGGAAGAAACTTCGGCAACCGCTTGGTGGATACCTTCTATTTCTATGACTTTATACTATTGATAGTCGGGAACTATATAAAATATATATTTAGGACAAATGCACCTAATTTATGTAACAATAAAGTTAGGATTTATCATCAAGACTAAATAAACATCGAGAACACAAAAATTTGTTATCTTCAAATGAGTGAAAATATATTGTGCTTTGCCCGAGTATTTTTAGTGATTTCAAGAATAAACTAGTTTAATACTACTATACAACTCAAACTTCCATATAGACATATAAAAAGGGTAATGTTAACCAAAATTTTCAGTTTTCAATGTCTCGTGTCTACGTGTCCAGCACCATAAAACCTGTATGCTTAATAATTAACCAAAATATGAATGAGAGTTAGGTTAAAGCTTACCTTCGAAGGAGGAGAAGGGGATCTGACGGAGTGTGGGCCGAAGAAGGGGTCAAAGAGGGGACGGAGAGGGGGGTCGAGGAGTGGGGGGCCGGAGAGGGGGGGTTCGAGGAGGGGGTGGAGGCCGACGGAGAGGGACAAAGAGGGAGGGTTCGAGAAGAGGGGGGTTTCGAGGAGGGGGCAGATACAGACGTAGGGGGTAGAGAGGGGGGGTTCGAGGAGCCGGGGGGTCGTCGGAGCCGGGGGGGGGAGGGGGTATCGAGGAAAGAGGGAGAGAGAGTATCGAGATCGAGAGAGAGAGAGAGAGAGAGAGAGAGAGAGAGAGAGAGAGTATGGGGGAAAATAAAATGCGCTCTGAAATTTTAAGTTTTTGCAGCAACAGATTTTTCCGTTGCTAACGTACATAAATAAATTAGTCATAATTTCGTCGAAAGTTTGTCGCTGATTCAACGATGGATTATTTTCCATCACTGATATTCGTCGCTATTTGATAGTATTTTGGTAGTGATCTACTTTTTTGTGGGATTGAGCCCACCCAACTAGGACATGTTATATCTCCACATGCTGACCACTAGAGCCAAAAGATTTAATAGTTCATGGTATTAACTTTATATATATATATATATATATATATATATATATATATATATATATATATATATATATATAAACTCCTACTTTATTTGGAAGGAATAATCTACTTTTCCGTAGGATTGAGCCCACCCAACTAGGATGTGTTATATCTCCACATGCTGACTACTAGAGCCAAGAGGCTTAATAGTTCATGGTATTAATTTACAAACTCGAAAGTTCAACACACACACACACACACACACACACACACACACACACACACATATATATATATATATATATATATATATATATATATATATATATATATATATATATATATATATATATAACACACATATATATATAACACACAAACACACACACACACACACACACATATATATATATATATATATATATATATATATATATATATATATATATATATATATATATATATATATATATATATATAATAAACACACACACACACACACACACACACACACACACACACACATATATATATATATATATATATATATATATATATATATATATATAAATATATAATGTTCAAAAAAATTATATTTTAAAATTGGTAATCTACTATCATATGAACTTTCGAGTGTGTAAGTTAATACCTTGACCTATTTTTGTTGCAGGCTAATACCGATAGTTCATAGTATTAACTTGTATAGTAAGAAATAGCTCATGGCATTTACTTACAAAATAAGCCATAGTTTGTGATATTAATAGATAAACTCAAAAATTGCTAGCATCAAGTTGTCAATTTTAAAATTTTAGGATAACAAGAGTAGGGGTGAGCATTAATTGATTTTGGACCAAAAATTGAACCGAACCAAACTAAACCGAAGGTTCGGTTTGAGAAATTTTTGGTTCTGTTTTTAAAATACTATATTTACTTATTCGGTTTCAGTTTCGATTTGGGTTTCGTTTTCGGTTTCGGTCCAAAATCGAAAACTTAATAAGATCTATGTATTTATGTAAATATCCCAATTCTATGCATATTCTGTGATTAAAAATGTGTATATTTTGAAAATAATAATTCTATGTATATGTTTTGAAGTCCAATTTTAGACACAACTTTGAAATACAACAAATGTGTGTATAAAACTATAACTTTTAATATAATTTAACCACGACTTCAACTTTGGGTCTAATCCATAAATCAATAACAATGTTCAACCGAACAAACTTAATGATCAAATAACTTATTCAGTTCGGTTCGGTTTCGATTTTGACTAATTTTGGTTCGATTTCGGTTTTAAATTTTTAGATTTTTGGTTTTATTAGGTTTTGACTATTTAGGTTTGTTTGAAACCAAATAAACCTAATACTCACCCCTAAACAAGAGATACAAATTTGAAAGTCTATAACTCAGTCAGAAGGCCAACTAATCCGATCTGAAAGGCCACAATCCGGCCCAAAGGTATATATATATATATATATATATATATATATATATATATATATATATATATATATATATAAACTTTCACCATATTTGGAAAGAATAATCTATTTTTCCGTGGGATTGATCTCGACCACCTCACCCCCCCCCCCCTCCCCCCCCCCCCCCCCCAAATTAGGATGTATTATATCTTCACATGCTGACCACTAGAGCCAAGAGGCTTAATAGTTCATGTTATTAACTTACAAACTCGAAAGTTTATGATAGCAAGTTGACAATTAAAATTTTTTTTTTTATTAACACCACCCCCCCCAACACACACACATACACACACACACACACACATATATATATATATATATATATATATATATATATATATATATATATATATATATATATATTAATGGTTAATTTATTGTTGTAAAAAAATTCATATTTTAAAATTGGTAACCAGCTATGATATGAACTTTCCAGTGTGTAAGTTAATACAATAAACTATTTTTGTTGCAAGTTAGTACGGATAGTTCATAGTATTAAATTTTATAGTAAGAAATAGTTCACGGTATTTACTTACAAAATAAGTCATAGTTTGTGATATTAATACGTAAACCAAAAATCTATGGCAGCAAGTTGTCAATTATTCGGTTTTGGACCGAAAATCGAACTAAACCAAACTAAACCGAACAAGCGATTCGGTTCGGTTTGAAAAAAATTCGGTTTAATTTCGGTTTTGAAAATACTAAAATTACTTATTCGATTTCGATTTTGGTCCAAAATCGAAAACCGAATAAGATTTATACAATTATGTAAATACCCTAATTCTATGCATATTTTGTGATTAAAAATGTGTATATTTAGAAAAGAACAATTCTACAATTCTATGTATATATTTTGAAGTCAAATTTTTGACACAATTTTGAAATACAACAAATGTGTGTATAAAACTATAACTTTTAATATAATTTAATTACGATTCTAACTTTGGATCCGATCCATAAAACAATAACAATGATCAACTGAACAAACCGAATAATTTATTTGATTCGGTTCGGTTTCAATTTTGACTATTTCGATTCGTTTGAAACCGAATAAACCTAATGCTAACCATAAATGTGAAAGGTCATGTTATTTATACAGAGAGACACAGAGAGAGAATGTTGCCATTGACAATAATTTTTTTTAAACAGAGTTTCAGACCTCATCCATCAAATGGCCATACAGTTCAAACTTTGGATTCTCTTTCTGGCTTCTGTTTCTCGAGTTTTCTTCTTCCATGGCCATTGCTTATCATACCAAGGTACTAATAACTCTGGTTTCTATTCTTCTTTCTGTAGGGATTTTGATTTTATAAATTTCTGATCATTTCATCCTTGTCGAGCACCACCTCCTCCTTCCATCCGTTCCTCCACCACCATCTCCTCGGCAATCCACCTTATCATCATCCTCTACCTCTCCACCACCTCATCGGTATCAATATTGGTGATGATCGACCCAAAATATTTAGAATAAATGATGACCTCCTATTTTGGTGATGATCAGAAGTCATCATTTGTTCTAAATTTAGAATATTGATACCTCGTCGGTATCAAATATTGTAGCTTCTCCCATTGGTGAAGATCAGACCAAAAAATTTAGAATAAATGATGACCTCCGATTTTGGATCGAACGGGGCTAAGTGGACAACATAGAAATTCAGGACGGGTTGTAATGGAAAAGGAGGTTGGAAGAGGGAATAGATTTTGGAGGTGATGGTTCATTTCCATATACTTGGTAATAAGGTTATATACGATCGATAGGTTCGTTTTCATTAGGAACTGTAGGTTTGGGAACTGTAGGTCTGATTGTAATGGTGGCAAAGTGGACAAGAAAATATGTTGTACTTGTGTAAATAAGCCACTTAAAATTGGAAATTTATAAGAGCACTATAAAGTTTACTCAGAACTAGTCCAAGATTGGGACTAGTCCATTAATAAACAAAGTTTACTCACACTAGTCCATTTTTTAACTCATACTAGCCCAAACCCACCTAATCTCCACCGGAGTTCTCCTCCCTCCTCCCTTTCTTGTCGGAGCCCTCCTCCTCCGCCTCCTCCCTCGTCCTCCACCGCCGCCTCCCGTCGCCGTCGCAGTCGCCGCCTCTGCCTCCTCCCCCGCCTCCCGCCTCTGCCTCCTCCCCCGCCTCCCGCCGCCTCCTTTCTCTCCCGTTCCTCCATCTCGTACCCCCTTTCGGTCCTCGACTACCTCGGCATCCGTCCGCCGCTCCTCCCTCCCCTCCTTCCTCCGTCGTTACTACCACCAGGTCCTCCACTCCGCCGCCGGAAGACATGAATAATAACACAATAACAAAGAAAAATAACAGCACACAGGAAACCAAGAAAGAAAAAGAAAAAAATAGAAGAACTGTCAAAATTTGACATATATGTTGATTTTTAGGACTGTCAAAATTTTGACAGTCCTACCAATTGGAAGGACTGTAAAATTTTGACAGTCCTAAAAATTCAACATATATTTTTAGGACTGTCAAACTTTTGACAGTCCTAACAATTGGAAGAACTGTCAAAATTTTGACAGTTCTAAAATTATATGTTGAATTTTTAGGACTGTCAAAATTTTGACAGTCATAATTGGAAGGACTGTCAAAATTTTGACAGTCCTAAAATTTATTTTCTGTTAATTTATTTTGTTAATTGGTGAGGGGGCCAATTTATTTTGTTAATTTTATGTTTTATTTAAGAAAATATATTTTAACGAAATAAAATTAAAATAAATTAACATTAAATTTACTGTATCGAAAATTTAAAATTAACAAAAAATAAAATAAATTAACTCAGTTGTCGATATGTATCAAAATTTTAAAATATCCCAAATTTCTATCCTTAAAATTTGTTAAAGTATTTTGTTATTTAAAATAGTAAATTTATTATTGGTACATTAAATATTTTGTAAAAAAAAAAATTTACCAAACGTAAAATTTGGAGGTCGAAAAATTATTTTTTGCCATTCTAAAAATTTGGGAAGTCCGTCAAACGGTAAAATGGTTTATCCCGAAGTACTTTTTCATACGGTCATTTTGGCACAAACTGGACCTTGTTTCGATCTCCCAGTAAAAAATTATGATACTTTAAAGTTTTATATTTTTGCCTGTAATATGTACGTCTTACTTCGGATGAAAATTCTCTCTACACGAATTATTTTACTCTCGTCGAAAACATACAAATCGACCTATTGTGTGACGAAAAACGATTTGAAAAGAAATAGTTATGGCCTTTCGAAGTCTGATCGACGGCAGACGTAATATTCGTACGGTAGATTTTTTTTTTTTTGGTTCAATGATAACATATTTTATTTTGGATGTTAAACTAAATAAAAAAATCAAAATCCAAAACTAACTAGATAGAAAAAAAAATAAAAAAATATATCCTGACAATTAAAATGAGTCCTCATTGTTTGTGGACTGTCAAAATCTTGATAGTCCTAATTTTATATAAAATTTTCAGTAGGTTAAAATTAGGACTGTCAAAATTTTGACAGTCCACATAGCTTGTGGGACTGTCAAAATTATGACAGTCCTAACAATTTGTAGGACTGTCAAAATTTTGACAGTCCTTCTAAGTGGTAGGACTGTCAAAATTTTGACAGTCCTGATTATAACAGTCCCGAGTTTGGGAGTGACAAACTTGTAAATATCGATGATAAAAATTTGGGTAGTCCCAAATAACTTTTAGGATGGTAAACTTTTAATTTTTTAAATTTTTTTAATGAACTAGCCCTGAGTAAAATATGTAGTACCTTATAAATTGCCTTAAAATTACATGTAGTTACTATCTATATGATTTGCACTGAACTGTTCCTTCTCTTAAATGACAGTTCCCAACTACACCTTCATGAAAGACGGGACTGAAGCTCCAACAGAATCATACTATGACTACATCATCATCGGCGGCGGAACGACCGGAATCCCCTTGGCTACCACCCTCTCCAAGGCCTCCAAAGTCCTGCTCCTAGAGAGAGGGGGTTCGCCATACACAAACAGCAACATAACCAATCTCTCTGGCATCGCCGACAGTCTCTGCGACTCCTCGCCCACCTCGCCCGCCCAGTACTTCGTCTCCGAGGAAGGCGTTTCGAATGTACGAGCTCGAGTACTCGGTGGCGGCACCTGCATCAATGCTGGCGTCTATAGCCGAGCGAGCCAGGATTTTGTAGCTAAAGTTGGCTGGGACTCTGCATTGGTTAAGAAGTCCTACAATTGGGTTGAGGATTTGTTGGTTCAGGAGCCTTGGGCTTCGTCTCCGTGGCAGTCTGCGGCTAGGAGCGGGCTCGTGGAGGCAGGCGTGACTCCGGATAATGGCTTCACGTATGATCACTTGGTGGGGACAAAGAACTGCGGGACGACATTTGATAGGGAGGGGAGAAGGCACACAGCCGCGGATTTGCTGAAAGAAGCGAACCCAGAAGGAATTGCTGTGTTCTTGAATTCCACAGTGCACCACATTTTGTTTACTAGCAAAGGTGGCTATCCCCCTCTTATTTCACTCCACAAATGTGGGGGCCGTGTCGTATCGACGTTTATCAGACAAATATCAAATACAACCCAGTACACTAGGACACACCAGAATAGGTGTCGTGTCAGTAACACTCTCCTTACTGTGTCATATTCGTGTCCGTGCAGCATAGACACTCAGCTTATGAACACAAACACGCCACTCTTTACCTCATCAGTAAAATCCCTAATTTGTGATGTGCAGGAAAAGCAAGACCGATAGCCTATGGAGTGATCTTTACGGACTCTAATGGAGCAGAACATAAGGCCTTCCTTAGCAAGGGCCCAAATAACGAGATCATCGTGTCTGCAGGAACTATCGGAAGTCCTCAGCTTCTCATGCTGAGCGGCATCGGCCCGAAGGACCACCTTCAATCTTTGGGAATCGACATGGTCATAGACCATCCATTCGTCGGCCAAGGCATAGTCGACAACCCCTTCAATGTCATCTACATCCCCTCTCCTTCACCGGTCGAGATGTCCATCGGGCAGTTCGTTGGCATCACCGCGTTTGATAGCTATATTCTAGCTCTCGCTGGTGCCAGATTCTTCACATGTCCATCCACCGCAGCAGAAAAAACCGAGACCTCTTCTTTCAAAGGAGGTTTCATAGGCACAAAGGTCGCAAAGCCCCAATCCAAAGGCCGTCTTAGGCTCCTCGATACGAATCCAGGCACCAACCCCTCAGTCGCCTTTAACTACTACAACAAGCGGGAGGACATCGATACTTGCATCAAAGGACTTGAGACCATCGAACGCGTGATCATGTCCAGAGCGTTCTCCAAATATCGTCACTCCGACACATCATTTGGTTCCCTACTAAACATGACTGTCGAGTATCTGGGAATTGCAAAACTGGGGCGACCAGAGAACTACTCGCAGTCACTGGAGCAGTACTGCAAGGACACTGTGATGCCCGTGTGGCATTACCACGGGAGCTGTCAGGTCGGCCAGGTCGTGGACCGACATTATAGAGTCCTCGGTGTCGATGCGCTAAGGGTTCTCGATGGCTCGGTGTTCACTGCCTCTCCGGGAACTAATCCACAAGCTACCCTTATGATGCTCGGAAGGTATATATAACTTCTATTGATCTCATTGTTACATTCGTTTTGAAGAGAAAACTGACTGTTTTATTTAACATTAGGTACATGGGAGTCGAGATGCTTGCAGAGAGGCTTCGAACGGACGAGGCATCAAATTGGCAGCATGGTGTTTCATGGTTTGGTTCTTGGGATCAAGAATGATATTGGACTTTATGATATATGTACGATCGCAAATGTAACTGAATTAATTTGAATAAAATTGTATTTATGGTTAAGTTGTTGAGTATTAGTTCCATGAGAGATTTATATAAACGTCACAAATTTAATTAAATATGATTCACAAGTAATTGAGAATTCATTTGATGAAGAGCTTAATCGATCCAAACCTACCATGTAAAACTCTACAAGGTGCTCCAGTGTTTCTACCTCTTTAATCAAAATTCAATGAACATAAATATATAACATTATAGCTTGATGGATAGAAATGAAAAACATTATTTGTCAATAACATGACAATATCGATATGTTGGGATTGGACACGTCCTGCAAGCACTCCGATACCGTGTCTGAGACTGGCCGCAGCGAAAACTTAGACCAATCCACCTGAGATAACCAACCCCTATCTAACGAACACCTGAGATAAAGACAACGTATATGGTGGTGACTATGTCACCTGGACAAATCACAATCTATATAACTCAGGTAAAATTACAATATTGACAAAAACCAACGTTAAATCCTTTGACCTAATAGGTTGAACCCCCTCACCACACTCAAGAAAAAAAGACAAAGATTACAATTGAAATCACTCACCAAATCCCGTAGCAATTTTTCTAAACGAAGATGATGACTCCTCAATCAGATATTCTCTTTCTTCTGTCTTGGATGATGAGTCCTAAGAGTAAAGCACGAAGTTTTTCTTAGATTTTCTGTGGACGAGCATCCCGAATCTCCACCTTTGTGCTATATTCTTTGTGCCTACACCCTCACCCATATAAATATGATGAGAAATCCTAGTTAGGTCATAGAAATTCCTAAATAGGAAACTAATTATCTAAATTAGGAATACCAATTATGGTCGTCCAAATATCGTCAAATTAAATATTTGATACAAATTTAAAATCTAATCAAATTAATGTATATTCTTAAATTACATCAAATCAAATCTTTTATCAAATTTGGGCTTCAAAATTTGCTCTTACCAATTTAGACGGGACCCAACATACTCCTCCAGTCTAATGAGAGTGTGTTGACCCTATGGCTCCTCAACTGGACTCCATGCATATCGCCCCACGATACAGTTTCTGCTCTCCGATGCCACCGATCTCCTATCCCCCAAGCTGCTTTGCATCTTTCTTCGTCTAATTAAATTAATGTAGATTCTTAAATTACATCAAATCAAATATTTTACCAAATTTGGGCTTCAAAATTTGCTCTTACCAATTTAGACTGGACCCAACATACTCCTCCTCCAGTCTGATGAGAGTGTGTTGACCTTATGGCTCCTCAACTGGACTCCATGCATATCGTCCCACGATACAGTTTTTGCTCTCCGCACCGATCTCCTATCCCCCGAGCTGCTTTGCATCTTTCTTCGTCTTCAGCTCCTCGACCGTCATGTCGACGCTAGCTGCCATGCGTAACACCTCCTACACCAATGGGATCCTGTTGACATCAATGACACGGCTAAGACCGAAATCCCTGACGATCAGCCTCATCGCAAGTCTCGGCTATATGTCCCTGACTTTCGTCTTCTACCGGAACGTACTAATATCGTTCCGAAGAGCTTCTTCACCTTTGGTTGGCCCAACCAAGCGGATAGTGTATTTCCTTCGAGATTCGAACTCATGAACCTGCCCACCTTCGTGTTCGACACTGAAGCTCCCCCGTACATACACATGCATCCTTGAGCAGAACATCGTGCACTGTGCACGTCGTCGATGACCCACAGCTCTCCCAGAACTATGTGAATGGAGATGCACCACCTCTGATTGAGTTTGTTGTATACCTTGATCTTGTAAACCCCCTGATTTTTTCAAGAAATTTTAATTTGAAAATTTTCACAATTTTCTGTAATTTTCTGAGATTTTTTCTAATTAAACTAAGGTGTTTTAATTATTAAAGGATTTTTAAATAACATTAAATAATATTAAAATATTATGAAAATTATATTTTCTAGTGTAAAATGAAAATCTAGACATAGAGTAATTTTTCGGGAATTTATTGGACCCTGGCAGTATTTTTAAAGCCCTAAAAACTATTGTTTAATTAAACCGAATTAAATCTGAACCCGGTTCACTTAAACCGAAATTAAACCAAACCAATTGACCCGAACCGGCCGGTCTAACCGAACCAACCCAACCCAATCTTAGCGGGTCGGATCCGGGTTCGACCCGACCCGCTTAAGACCCGACCCGCCTGAAACTTAACCCCCAAAACTCTTCTCCTTCCCCGACCTCTCTCCTTCCGGCGGCCGTTTCTGCCGCCGGCGACCCTCCCACTTCATCTCCCTTCAACCTCCGGCCGCCTCCCCTTCCTCTTCCTCAACCTCCGACGGCTGATCTCCTCGGGTCCCCTCTATATAAACCCTCTTTTCCGGCCGAATTTCCCCTTCCCCTCTACTCCGCCTCCGGTCAACTCCGTCCACCCGAACCACCCCACGACTCCGCCCTCTCCCAGTCCGGCCAGCTCCAGCCCCCAGCCCAGCTCCTCTGCCGCTGTCGAGCTTCGACGAGCCTGACCCCTCAGCCCTCCAGCACCCGCAGAACAACCCCGAGCCCCCTTCTCCTCCGTCCATCCCCCGCCGTCCCATCCGACCACCGGCGCCGCCCTCCAGCACTGACACCCGGCCGACCTCGACCTTGCCACTCCGCCAGAGTCTCCAACTCCTCCGCTGAGAGCTCCGTCGAGCAGCCCCGATCTTCTCCCCCGTCCAGAACACCCCAGCAGCCGCTGCCCCGCCGCTGCCGGCCGCCTGACCTCGCCGCTGCCGCCCCGCGACCCGGCCGACTCCGACCCGCACCTCAGCTAGCCGCCCGAGCCCGTCGAGTGTCTGAACGCAGACCCGGACACGTCCAGGACACAAATCTTGTGTCGAATCAACACGCGGACATGCCCAAGTCAGTTTCACGGAGCCCTGTTCAGGTAACCCGATCTCTCTCCTCGCTGCCCCGATTTCTGTTCCGTCAGTTGTGACGCGTAGACTGCATGACCCCCTCGATGCCCGTGCAACCCGTTCGGTGCATCACGTCCTGTGGCGATCGCGAACCGCAATCTAAAAACAGGAAAACCAACGCCCTATTTTATACCGGAACTGAGTACGCCCCGCCAAACGGGACGACTTGGTCGCGTGCGGTCTTCACCGATACGTGCGCGCCGTTGATACGAACGTGCGAGATTTCACAGAAGTTGATTTAGATGTACGTGCACACCGGAATCAACGCATATCCGCCGACAACGCCCCGTATGTGAGCCCCCTGATTTTCAGGAGTTATTAATTTGGACTTTTCATAATATTCTGAATTTTTTTGGGATTTTTCTGTAATTAAATTCAGGGTTTTAATTTTTAAATGATTTTTTAAATGATGATAAATCATATTAAAATATTATAAAAATAATATTTTTGGGTGTAAAATAAAAAACTGGACTTAGGGTAATTTTTCTGGAATTTATTGGGCCCCGGACCTATTTTTATTCACCTCAAACCTATTATATTAATTATTTCACTATTTTTATTATTATTTTTATTTATTTAAAAATAAAACTAAGCCCAGCCCAGCCCAAAACCAACCCTAGCCCAGCCCGTTTTGCTAACGGGTCGGGTTGGGTCCGCCCGACCGAACCCGACCCGCACCCGAACCCGCACAGAGACCCAGCTCCTCTCCCTCCCCGCGCGACCCGCTCGGCCTCCGCTTCCGCCGGCCGCGTCGCCCGCCGCTCCGTCCGGCCCGCTCCCCCGCGACCCCGCCACGTTCCCGCTCCGGTCGCCGCCTCCCTCGGCCTCACCCCTCCGGCCGGCTCCCCTATAAATCCCCCTCTTCTCCGGCCCCGAATCCCCCGACTCCCCTCCTCCCTCAGCCGCAGCCCCGACCTCCCGCTCCGCTCCGGACAACCGCATCCCCCTCGTCTCCGCCTCCCCACTCGACTCCAGTCGACCTCCGCCGGGGACTCCCCTCCTCCTCCAGAAACCTTCCCTCCGCGAGCCCACGCCGAGCACCGGACCACCGCAGCCCCGAAGCTCCGACCCCGCCCGCTCGAGCTCCGGCCGACCCAGCCCCGGCCGAGCCACCTCCGGCTTCGCCTGAGCCGCCCAGCCCTTCGTCGAGCCACCCGGTCAGCAGCAACCCTAACTGAAACCCTAGGGCAGACACGTGTCGGACACGTATCGGACACGAGACTTCGGGTTTTCGGACCCTGTTCAGGTACGCATATCTCCCTGCTCGTTTATCCATTTTTAATTCCGTCAGTTGCGTTGCGTAGCCTGCATGACCCCCTCGGTGCCCGTGCAACCCGCTCGGGGCATCGCGTCCTGTGGCGATCGCGAACCGCGATCCAAAAACAGGAAAAACAACGACCCGATTCACCCCGGAACTGGGTACGCCCCGCCAAACGGGACGACTTGGTCGTGCGCGGTCTTCACAGATACGTGCGCGCCATCGATACGGACGTGTGGGATTTCGCAGAAGTTGATTCGGGTGTGCGTGCACACCGGGATCAACGCGTATCCGCGGACACCATCCCGTATCCGCCTTTTCTGAATCACGCCCTAACTTTGTGTACACACGTCGGATCGAAACGAAACTTACGCCATCGGACTCATAGCAATACGCTGGTCCTGTGACCCAAGTTTGGTTCGATTCTGAGAACGTTGACGAAATCGCGTGTCGTGGGCCCCATAGGCCCTACTCGACGGGCGATTTTGTGATCGGCTTATCGGAATCCAATTCTGAAAGTTCCGTTTGGTTTGTATCATCGTTCCTGACCTGTTGACACTAAGTTTGGTGAATTTTGAGACCTTTGACCCTGACACGTTTTTCGGTGCAAAGCGGGCCCACATGTGGACCCCGTTTTGACCCGAAATTACCGTTTTTGCCCTTGTCTCCAAATTGGACTCTAGGACAGGCGTTTCTAGCTATTTGATATCTTCTGAGTATGATGGTAATATTTATTTCAGCATCCGGAGATATTTTTAGAAATTTCTCGAGAACAGAACCGTAGTTGGGAATCCAAACATCAGGCAAGTACCGGCACTTCAAGTTTATTCTTTATATTATGATAATTAGTTTTTTGCTCTAATAGCACCATTGGATGATTACAATTAGTGTTAGAACTTGGATTTCATGTCTTGATTTTCGTGTCGGGAGGGAGAATACTAGGAGGCATGTAGTTTACCCTTCCCCCTGTCCTGACTGCTAGCTGTTGAGTACGCGACTGTACCATCAGCCTTATACTCGATTATTCCTGACTGCTAGCCGTCTATGACGTGCCTTATTAGCCTTATAACCCCCTACATGCCAACTATGTATTCTAAATACACAATTTCACACACTCATAGTTTCTTTGTCTTGTTGCAGTTCCATTTTCTTGTCTCATTATCTTTCTGTTTTACTCATATCACTGATTTATAGCAGTTAACTCTTAGTTTATTTTACTACTTATTATGTATAATTTTTATCATGATACTTAGTCAGTTTTACTACTTGTCATAATTATTTAGTTTAAGCTTTGTTGTGTATTGGTACTTTGCTCCTTTCCTGACTGGATCCGTTGACATTTAGGCGATGATGAGGACTATGTCCCTACCTTTTATGGCCCATATGGCATAGCAGATGATACTATTGAGGAGCCGGTTCCTACTCAGGAGACTACTTTTGAAGAATAGTTAGCCAGTTAGCTAGTATTTTCCTTCAGCATAGTACTCGGGTTTGTCCCCGATTTATCTTCTAATTCTGTAATAAACTGAGGATTTGTTTGTCACAAATTTGTCTTATGAAATCTTAGCATTCCTATTTCCTGTTATTATTCTTGCCTATTTATTCACTGTGAATGAGCTAGATTTTAATTTACCTGTGAATATGGTCTAGACAGCGTACTACCGTCGACACTGCGGCGTAGGCTGGACGTACTCGCGAACCAGTACCCGATTCATCTGGGTGCGGGTCGTGACACGTTTTTATGGTGGCCCATGCAGGTCCAACGACTAAATTGTTCGGTTTCAACTTAGGGACCGAACAAGCCTGCAGTAAGAATAGAATAAGTTTTTAGGATCTCATCCACTTGGTTGAAACGTTCTTGATATCCATATCGACTTCGAATTAATTTCTCGACTTGCATCCTGCCTTGATTCCTGTGCGCCTCTTATTGTTTATTTTGGTTGCAGAGTTATGGATTCACGAGCGAACGACGAGATTCCTGCAAGATCACCACGAGATGCTGTGGTAACCAACGAAGATGAAGTAACACCAGTGGATGGAGGACAATCAGCTCAACAACATGCCTCGAGAGCCTCACGATGACCGCGGAGAACGCGCAGACTCTTGGAGTAGCTAATGCGCGTAAGTGATTTGTAGATACCGTTTCTAGTATTGTTTAGCTCGTGCCTATTGGTTCGTGACCTCAGCCCCAACCTAGTAATTTTGAACTTGCTAATAACCTGGTATGCTTTTATATTTGATAACTGTAGAGATTGTAGAGTCTTTTATTAATGATGCTTATTTTGTTTTTGTTTTGTGAACCTGAATAAGTTGTACCTCCTTCCATCATCATCTAGCGTACTTATAATTGTTGTACTACCTTGACTTATACTATTTTATAGCCTAGTTTTGCAAGCTTACTCTTTATCGAGCTTGTTCATGATATATGTATTATTGGGGAGGCCCACAATAATATATTTCAGAATCAGTGTATTACGGTCTGATCAACCATAGTGCGCTTGGTTCACCCTTCGTATAACTACTTTACGTGGATTGAGATAAGTAGTGATTAGTAGACGAATATACTTACCCTAGACATGTCTGACATATCGTATCGGTTACATAACTGTACTAATACGAGCAGGCGAACAAAGGATTACCAAAATAGGATTTCAATCCACAACTGCTTTGACAATTCCCAATTGAATTCTTTAAATGCCTTGATTCTGATACTTCTAATCTATTACCTCGCCCTTGAAACTCTTTATTATTGATCTCCGTCTTCCCTTATTTCGGAAAGACGAAACCTCGGGCTTGGTATAAGTTTGATATATAGACAGTACTAGATATACCCCATAGGCCGATCACATATTTGAGGATTATTCTTCCGTAATTAAGGATATATCATATGTAATATGATCGGCGTTGAAGTTTCGAGGATTGAAGGACATGAGTAAACAAATTAAGGAATATTTTTTTAAGGTATATAGCCTTATGTGATAGATGGGTAAATTCTAAGTTGGGTAGCAGTGCATTGTCAACTCGAGAGAAATTTCTTTTGGATTGTGATCGAGTAAAGCTTAGATTGGGAGAGGTTCAAGCCAATTCAATTTTGAGAATTTTAGAAGAATGACTAAGATGATGAAGATTAATGAACTTCAAAATTCTTGATATTGAGGACCCAATATTTATACCTTAGGTACATGATTTAAATTTGGAATAATGAAGGTAAAATCATCAATTTGAATTTAGAGGATAAAAATATAGAATTTTAGACTTGAACATTGGTGGATTATATTTAAATTATCTTCAATTTGATGATTGGAATTAAGAATTTAAAATTTGATGGTTGGACTACCTATTTAAAACGTTGAGGATGTGAATGGAGTTTTAAAAGTCGAAGCATACAAAAATTTATAAGTAAGAATAGGAATAATATTGGACTCGGATTACTTCTAGAGGAGATTATTATAGTTAGAGATCGGAAGGTGAAATTTACATGCTTATTTAAATTTTGAAGATGTTATAAGAATTTAATTTAAATTTGCATATGGATATGGATAATTTGAGAAAGTGAGAAGAGATAACCATAGGTGAAAATTTTGATTGGAACAGTGGTCATCTTAACCTTGAAGTGATTGCAATGGATATGATTAGAATTTTGATTATCGCAAGGAGATTACAATTGACTTGCCTTATGTACATAAAGGATTAATAGATTATGCCATATTTTAATTTCGAGGACGAAATTTTTATAAGTTGGGTAGATTGTGAGTCCCCTGATTTTCAGGAATTATTAATTTGGACTTTTCATAATATTCTAAAATTTTTTGGAATTTTTCTGTAATTAAATTCAGGATTTTAATTTTTAAATGATTTTTTAAATGATGATAAATCATATTAAAATATTATGAAAATAATATTTTTGGATGTAAAATAAAAAACTGGACTTAGGATAATTTTTCTGGAATTTATTGGGCCCCGGACCTATTTTTATTCACCTCAAACCTATTTTATTAATTATTTCACTATTTTTATTATTATTTTTATTTATTTAAAAATAAAACTAAGCCCAGCCCAGCCCAAAACCAACCCTAGCCCAGCCTGTTTTGCTAACGGGTCGGGTCGGGTCCGCCCGACCGAACCCGACCCGCACCCGAACCCGCACCGTGACCCAGCTCCTCCCCCTCCCCGCGCGACCCGCTCGGCCTCCGCTTCCGCCCGTCGCGTCGCCCGCCGCTCCGTCCGGCCCGCTCCCCCGCGACTCCACCATGTTCCCGCTCCGGTCGCCGCCTCCCTCGGCCTCACCCCTCCGGCCGGCTCCCCTATAAACCCCCCTCTTCTCCGGCCCCGAATCCCCCGACTCCCCTCTGCCCTCAGCCGCAGCCCCGACCTCCCGCTCCGCTCCGGACCACCGCATCCCCCTCGTCTCTGCCTCCCCACTCGACACCAGTCGACCTCCGCCGGGGACTCCCCTCCTCCTCCAGAAACCTTCCCTCCACGAGCCCACGCCGAGCACCGGACCACCGCAGCCCCGAAGCTCAGACCCCGCTCGCTCGAGCTCCGGCCGACCCAGCCCCGGCCGAGCCGCCTCCGGCTTCGCCTGAGCCGCCCAGCCCTTCGTCGAGCCACCCGGTCAGCAGCAGCCCTAACTGAAACCCTAGGGCAGACACGTGTCGGACACGAGACTTCGGGTTTTCGGACCCTGTTCAGGTACGCGTATCTCCCTGCTCGTTTATCCGTTTTCAATTCCGTTAGTTGCATTGCGTAGCCTGCATGACCCCCTCGGTGCCCGTGCAACCCGCTCAGGGCAACGCGTCCTGTGGCGATCGTGAACCGCGATCCAAAAACAGGAAAAACAACGACCCGATTCACCCCAGAACCGGGTATGCCCCGCCAAACGGGACGACTTGGTCGCGCACGATCTTCACAGATACGTGTGCGCCGTCGATACGGACGTGTGGGATTTCGCAGAAGTCGATTCGGGTGTGCGTGCACACCGGGATCAACGCATATCCGCGGATACCGTCCCGTATCTGCCTTTTCTGAATTATGCCCTAACTTTGTGTACACACGTCGGATCGAAATAAAACTTATGCCATCGGACTCGTAGCAATACGCTGGTCCTGTGACCCAAGTTTGGTTCGATTCTGAGAACGTAGACGAAATCGCGTGTCGTGGGCCCCATAGGCCCCACTCGACGGGCGATTTTGTGATCGGCTCACCGGAATCCAATTCTGGAAGTTCCGTTGGGTTCGTATCATCGTTCCTGACCTGTTGACACTAAGTTTGGTAAATTTGGAGACCTTTGACCCTGACACGTTTTTCGGTGCAAAGCGGGCCCACATGTGGACCCTGTTTTGACCCAAAATTGCCGTTTTTGCCCTTGTCTCCAAATTGGACTCAAGAACAGGCGTTTCTAGCTATTTGATATCTTCTGAGCATGATGGTAATGTTTATTTCAGCATTCGGAGATATTTTTGGAAATTTCCCGAGAACAGAACCGTAGTTGGGAATCCAAACATCAAACAAGTACCTGCACTTCAAGTTTATTCTTTATATTATGATAATTAGTTTCTTACTCTACTAGCACCATTGGATGATTATACTTAGTGTTAGAACTTGGATTTCATGTCTTAATTTTCGTGTCGGGAGGGAGAATACTAGGAGGCATGTAGTTTACCCTTCCCCATGTCCTGACTGCTAACTGTTGAGTACGCGACTGTACCATCAGCTTTATACTCGATTATTCCTGACTGCTAGCCTTCTATGACGTGCCTTATTAGCCTTATAATCCCCTATATGCCAACTATGTATTCTAAATACACAATTTCACACACACATAGTTTCTTTGTCTTGTTGCAGTTCCATTTTCTTGTCTCATTATCTTTCTGTTTTACTCATATCCCTGATTTATAGCAGTTAACTCTTAGTTCATTTTACTACTTATTATGTATAATTTTTATCGTGATACTTAGTCAGTTTTACTACTTGTCATAATTATTTAGTTTAAGCTTTGTTGTGTATTGGTACTTTGCTCCTTTCCTGACGGGATCCGTTGACATTTAGGCGATGATGAGGACTATGCCCCTACCTTTAATGGCCCATATGGCGTAGCAGATGATACTATTGAGGAGCCGGTTCCTACTCAGGAGACTACTTTTGAAGAATAGTTAGCCAGTTAGCTAGTATTTTCCTTCAGCATAGTACTCAGGTTTGTCCCCGATTTATCTTCTGGTTCTGTAATAAACTGAGGATTTGTTTGTCACAAATTTGTCTTATGAAATCTTAGCATTCCTATTTCCTGTTATTATCCTTGCCTATTTATTCACTATGAATGAGCTAGATTTTAATTTACCTATAAATATGGTCTAGAAAGCGTACTACCGCCGACACTGCGGCGTAGGCTGGACGTACTCGCGAACCGGTACCCGATTCATCTGGGTGCGGGTCGTGACACCGTATTCGTCCTTTCTGGATCTTGTCGTATCTTTGTGTACACACGTCGGATCAAAACGAAACTTACGCCATCAGACTCGTAGTAATACGCTGGTCCTGTGACCCAAGTTTGGTTCGATTCTGAGAACGTTGACAAAATCACGTATCGTGGGCCCCACAAGCTCCACTTGACGGGCGATTTTGTGATCGGCTCATCGGAATCCAATTTGGAAGTTCCGTTGGGTTCGTATCATCGTTCCTGACTTGTTGACACTAAGTTTGACAGATTTGGAGATATTTGTTCCTGACACATTTTTCGGTGCAAAGCGGCCCACATGTGGACCCCGCCTTGACCTGAAACTGTCATTTTTGCCCCTGTGTCCAAATTGGACTTAAGGACAGGCGTTTCTAGCTATTTGATATTTTCTGGATCTAATGGTGATATCTATTTCAGCAACCGGAGAACTGCCTGCAAATTCTGCTGAAGTCAGAGCTACAATTGGAGTCAGAACCCCAGGCAAGTGTACCTTGCCAAATCTTGGAGTTTTTGCTACTTATTTTCTTGACATATATACTTGTTGTACATGCTTAAACCTAGGACCGTGTGACTTACTTAGCGTCCGATTAATAGTCTGGTGCCAACCCCGTATGCGATATTGTGTACGTCATCTAGAGATGGACATTCGTGACCCTTATACTCTGGTACTTGTCTTATCAAGTACATTATAACCCAGGACACTTGACACTATACATGTGACAGAATCTTCCTGAGATATTCATGGTGATTCTGTATAGGTTGCAGGGTTGACATAGACATTATATTTATAGAGATTATATGACTGGTTGCATTAGATATGATCTTACGTGACATGGACATGAGGCATTGTGGACATGAGACGTATGATTACCTTGGGTGGGAAGAGACACACAGGCTACAAGATGATTATATATATATATAGATCACAACATAGTAAATTATATAGCATAGTATAACTGCTATCGGCTCCCTGACACAGAGCTTGTAGTGGTATCAACCTAAGTTCTAGTGATGCTCTCAACTTACATTTCACATAGATGGTTATATAGTTTACCCTATTGTTTCATTTATTGCTGTACTGCATTTATTTTGGCTTGTATTATCTGTACCTTGCTATGTCCCCTGAGGACCTGGATCCGGATTATGTCCCCAGAAATAGCAAACGAGGTCTATCCAGAGGTATACGGAACAAGAGCACTTCTCGGAACAGTACCAGACCCTGAGAACGAGGTGATCGCTGAGGACTTCTCCTGAACATCTGCTTCTCTATGCTCAGTTTTTATTGGCAAATAAACTCTTTTATTCTTGTTTAAATAAACATTGTAACAGACTTAATATCGGGTTGTTCCCCGATTTTATTTACTTGTGACTGGTTAATGTTTATTTCTTTTTATTGATATTGCTGTGTTTATTCTGTGGATGAGATTAGTATACCCTGATCATTGTAATACAGCTTAAGTATGCCCCGATGGATCCATTAAATTTGGTTTGTCCATCGGTGCGTGTTGCTGGCCATTGCCACGTGTCTAGTTCCTCGATATTTTGGAACTGGGGCATGACAGATCTTCTTCCTGGCTTCGAACTGCTAAAATCGATGTCGCTCCACAAAGATTTGGCAAACTATCTCTCACCAAAATCGGATGCGTAGAGTAACCCCCACTTGGAGACCGACCACCTATCATGGGACCGACATACTAACCATTAATTTTTGACTTGTCACCATCCGTCGCTTTGTCTCGACGGACCGAATCCTCTGTATCCCTCAAAGTATCTCAAAGACCGCCCAAAGCAATTTCCCGACTACTAACTCATGTCGAACACCCCTCGAGCCTTCATCCGATGTCTATGGCCTGTCTGTACAACTCAGCGGCTTGAGAGTGTACATGCCACAACATAAATCTCCTCGAGCCAGATGTTGGAAACCCTTAGTTAGCATCCAATCTTTGTCCCCAAACAAACTGCGATAGTCATCATCCGCCAGCCTCCATACTGAAACCAAGTTGTAGCAACAACTTGGTATTTGTCGCACACCCTTGAGAATGAGCTTCTTACAAAGCTCTATTATCAAATCAAACAAACTCTTATAACTGCAATCGTCCCCTTGTTGTCCATCTTCACACATCCAAACTTGCCGCCATGGTATGACTTGAAGATCCTCCTATATGGAGTTGTGTGATATGATGCCCCTATGTCCATAACCCAATCACCATCATGGCATGTCGCAAGGTTCCTCTATGTCGGTTATTGCGATAATGATATCTTCCACAACCGTTGTAGTGCACCGCTCTGCATTGGCACTATGTACATGAGATATCGCTTTGTTGGATCGAGCGAAAGCCTTCTCGAAGAGTTCCCCGATCGAAATACAAGATGATTGATCTTCGTGAGTGGGCAGAACTTCATTCTCTGATTCTTGCACGCCTTAATAAAGAATCTGAGTTTTATAATGTTTGTTGCTAAGTAGATACTGTTCGTATTAGAATGATAGAACGAGAACCTGTATTGCTTAACTAGAGAACTTGTAATGCTTGTCATTAAAAAGATCCTTGTCATGCTAGGTAATAAAAATGAATGCTGCATGCTAATTTATACTAACACAACCATCGAACGAACTGCTGCCATGCTAATAAGAAGAGTAATAAGTTGTCATAAACTTGTCCATTCTTGTATGTTAAATTTAGAATGAACCCCTGCCATACTAAGGACCCCTGCCATACTAAGGAGTAGAGTAAAAAGTTTACTTGAACATGTTCTGTTTCATTGCTATGGTAAGGTAGAATTACATGCTTAGAATACAAGAGATAGAAATTGCATGGTAGATTTATAGAATCGTTATCGTGCTCGCTTATAATATGTTCCGCTTGCCTGTTTTCTTATATCAAATTGCTAAAGATAGAATTGTATAAATAACTCGTATTGTGTGCTATTGAACCTATCGATCGATTAAAAATAAAAGAAGATTGAACCTATCGAATTGATTGAATATTAGAGATTAAAGAGCTATTAGCTCTATAGCTTGATTAAAAACTATGCTTATTTCTGGACATGTGCATCATATAGTCTTTATCTGATATAATTACATTCATTCATTGGTCTGACAACTTGTACTCAAGGTATCGGGTCTCTCGAGCGGTATCCGGGGGCACTAGGAACCGTTCAGCCTGGGAGAGGCTTATCAAACACCTAAAGGCTTGTAGTCCTCGCAATTAGGGGGTGTGGCTATTAGTGTAGTGTTGAACCATGAGTCCCGGCTGCTATTTTGAGCATATTTTAGTGCAGAGCAACCATGTGTCTCAGCAGCTATTAGCCGATATGTCATTAGGGAGATCGGCTTGTATGTCTCAACTGCTAATCCCATAGATCCAACACTCGGGGGCCAACAAATAGTTAGGGCATATGCTAGGTTAGCATTCTTTCATACCTAACTGTTTGATGCAGGAACGATCAGGGAATATAACCTATTTGTATATGCAAATTATTGCTAATTTGTGTGTCTATTGCAGGGATAACCATTCGGTCGAGGGTAAGAATCACTATATAAGTGATACATTGATTTAGCTTATTATCTTGTACTGCTCCTCGACTTGCATGTTTAACTTGAATATGTTGCTGCCCTCTGGTATAAGATGATTAGTCCAATAGATGCTGCTATTGTCTAGAAGAGTTAATGATTATCACTCACGATACATGCTACGCACTGCACGATAGAATACTGTCCCTATAACATGCTCGAATGTATTGAATATGCAAATTGCTTTCAAAGATTTTTTAAAAAGAAGTAAACTGACTCTGATCCAGTACTGCATGAAATGAACTTAGGTAAAGCAGCAAGATTACTAGTATTGTAATATTTTTATCACAAGCTTACTTAGTATTGGTTTTAGAGAGTGTTGCTTCTGTTCGTTGCTTTTATACTGACTAGTACTTTCTCCAAAGTGCTGACCCCCACCAGTTCTGTTCTCAGGTGCTGGATCGTCTGAAGAAGCGATATCCTCATCCCTAGGAGCCAAAAATATAGAGTCGATGCCTTGAGACGTATCGAGATATTTTGAGATGATTTTGTATAAAGAGATGCAATATATGGAACAACGTCATTGTAATTGAGAGAGAGCTTGAGCGACTTGTCATCTCGGCCAAGCGCCACTTGTAACACTTCTTGAATATCAATAAAGTGCTTATATTTCTTATGCCATTATGTTATTTACTTTTCTACTATGTTGTGCCGTTGCTTCTAACTTGAATAGCTTACTTGTCCTTGTTTAAAGCCTTGGCCTAGTGCAAGCAAAACTTAGGATTGCACGGCATCACGCCCATGTGAGGACGATCGGTTCCGCAAGGCGCTAAGCGAGGATGATTGGTCCCTTACGAAATCGGGATGTGGCATAATAGTATTAGAGCAACTCGATCCTTTGGCTATTCTGTTGCTTCGCTTCAACTCAAGATGATTCTTTGCCACTTGATATCATTGTCGCAATGAGAATTTCATACAATAAATTCGTAAATATTCTCAAATATGCCGGCAAAAGTTTTCTTGATTAATTTATTGATTGCTTGAGAGATGTAATTTCTTATTACTAGAGTTTACGATTGAGGATGGCGGGGGATGGGGACTATCGCTGCTCTGGATATCGAAAGTTTCTCTTTGAGTTTCGAGGACGAAACATTTTCTCGGTAGGTAAGTATGTAGTGCCCCGCTCTACGTTGGTACTATGTACATGATATATCGCTTTGTTGGCTCGAGCAAAAGCCTTCCCAAAGAGTTCTGCGGTCGAAACACAAGACGATTGATCTTGATGAGTGGGCATAACTTTATTCTCTGATTCTTGCACGCCTTAATAATGAATCTGAGTTTTATAATGTTTGTTACTAAGTAGATAATTTTTGCATGAGAATGATAGAATGGTAACTTGTATTGCTTAACTAGAGAACTTGTAATGCTTGTCATTGAAAAGATCCTTACTATGCTAAGTAATAGAAACGAATGATGCATGCTAAGTTATACAGACACAGCTATCGAACGAACTACTGCCATGCTAATAAGAAGAATAATAAGATGTCATAAACTTATCCATTCTTGTATGCTAAAGTTAGAAAGAACCACTCTCATGCTAAGGAGTAAAGTAGAAAGTTTGTTTGAACATGCTCTGTTTTATTGCTATGGTAAGGTAGAATTGCATGCTTAGAATACAAGAGATAGAAAATGTATGCTAGATTTATAGAATCATTATCGTGCTCGCTTATAATATGTTCCGCTTGCCTTTTTCTTATATCGAACTGCTAAAGATAAATTTTTATGAATAACTTGTATTGTGTGCTATTGAACCTATCGATCGATTGAAAAGAAAAGAAGATTGAACCTATCGAATTGATTGAATAGAAGAGATTGAAGAGCTATAGGCTCTATCGCTTAATTGAAAACTCTACTTTTTTCTTGACATCTGTATCATATAGTCTTTATCTGATAGAATTGCATTCATGCATTGGTTTGACAACTTGTGCACAAGGTATCGGATCTCTCTAGCGGTATCTTGGGTCACTGGAAACCATTCGGCCTGGGAGAGGTTTATCGAACACCCTGAGGCTTGTAATCCTCACGATTAGGGGAGTGTGGCTATTAGTATAGTGCTGAACCATGAGTTCTGACTGCTATTTTGAGCGTATTTTAGTGCAGAGCAACCATGTGTCTCAGCAGCTATTAGCCTATCTATCATTAGTGAGATGGCTTGTATATCCCAACTGCTAATATCGGGCATCCAACACTCGGGGGCCATCATATAGTTAGGGCGCATGCTACGTTAGCCTTCTTTAATACCAAACTGTTTAATACATGGATGATTAGGGATTGAACCAATTTGTATATGCAAATTATTGCTAACTTGTGTGTCTGTTACAGGGATAACCGTTTGGCCGAGGGTAAGAATCACTTCTTAAGTGATATATTGATTTAGCATACTATCTTGTACTACTCCTCGACTTGCATGTTTAACTTGAATATGTTGCTGCCCTCTGGTATAAGATGATTAGTCCACTAGATAATGCTATTGTCTAGAAGAGTTAATGAATATGGCCCACGATACATGTTGTGCACTATACGATAGAACACTGTCCCTATAGCATTCTCGAATAAATTGAATATGCAAACTGTTTTCGAAGATGTTTCCAAAAGAAGTAAACTGACTCTGATCCCGTACTGCATGAAATAAACCTAGGTAAAAGAAGCAATATCACTAGTAATGTAATATTTTTATCACTTGTTTACTTAGTGTTAGGTTTTAAAAGTATTGCTTCTGTTCGTTACTTTTATACTCACCAGTACTTTCTCCAAAGTGTAGACCCCCCACCAGTTCTGTTAGCAGGTACTGGATCGTCTAAAAAATTGATAGCATATCCTCTTCCTCAGGAACCGAAAATCGGGAGTCGATGCCTTGATATGTATCGAGATAGTTTGAGATGCTTTTGTATAAAGGGATGTAATGTATGGAATGAAATCATTGTAAATGAGAAAGAGCTTGAGCAATTTGTAAACTCGATAAAGCGCCGCTTGTTTTCGTATGCCATTGTGTTCTTTACTTTTTTTCTATGTTGTACCACAGGTTCTAACTTGAATAGCTTACTTGTCCTTGTTCAAAGCCTTGGCTTTGTACAAGCGCATCTTAGGCTTGCACGGTATCAAGTCCATACGAGGATAATCGGTTCTGCAAGGCGCTAAGGGAGGACGATCGACCCCTTGTCAAAATCGGGGCGTGACAGCCTTACGATCCTCCTGATCATCCTTGCCATTGGCCTTCTCAGCTTTGAGCTTCATACAGTTCCTTTTGATATGACCCCTTTTTCCATAGTGATAGTACCACTCCTTGCGGTCCACACTCGCAAGATGCCGAGAACTCTTCCATGTCCTCGCCTATGACTTGGGTCTTCCCTTTTCGTAGAAAAAAACCAGAGCGGAATCTTATGACGATTCAACTTGCTTATGATGAACCTCCTCCTTCAACAAACTACTTTTGACTGCCTCCATCGTGACAACTCCATCAGGCTTGGAGTTTCTCACTGGCACCACCAACGTCTCCCAACTTTACGACAGAGAACTCAAAAATAGAAGGGCTTGAAGCTCATCGTCAATAATTATCTTTATTCTAGACAGTTGAATAATGATACTGTGAACCTCATTCAGATGTTGTGCCACCGGGTACCCTCCGTGTACTTCGAGTTGATGAGTTAGCGAATAAGAAATGCCTTATTGTCAGCTATCTTCCTTTCGTACAACGAATACAGCTTCTCCCATAATGCTTTTGTCGAACTCTCCATGGACACGTGATAAAACATCGAGTAGTTTTCAATCTTCAACAACTTTGTCTGATGGCTTGACGTTATCACCCTCCAATGGACCATGCAAGTCCTTGTACCAGAGTAGATCCTCCATCATTTGCTTGCAAATTGTCATGTTCCCTTTGTGAGGGTGATTATAGGTGTGTTCATCTGCTCCGTAGACATGGTTGCACCTTTCCTCTCATGAACCTGAGAGCTTTGGCACCAGATATTGGTATCAGACTATCAGACCAGACCTATTTCTCATACCAGATGTTGGGATCAGACATGCCCTGCAAGTGCTCCGATACCGTGTCTGAGAAAGACCGCAGCGAAAGCATATGCCAACTGTCACTCCCCGTTCCTAATATACGTATTTGGAGCATATTTATTTTCTTGCTAGCATAGTTGTATATTGTAGAGCGACTAGACCCATTTCTTTGGTTTACTTGGCTTTTGGTTTATTTGTTTGATTTGGTTTTATCATGAGTTGAACCTATGGTCCAAACCTCAAACCCTCCATATATAACTCAACTTCATTATCTCTCCTCTCATTATTTTTCTTCCATCCTCCCTCTTAGGTTTCCCCACTTCTCTCTATAGGCAAGTGAACCTTGCTCAGAATGGAGAAACATTTTATTTTATAAGTCTATTAGGTTGATTGTATAATTTTAAGCACATTTAGAACTTGGTATTTTTGGATTTGGTGGATTGACTAATGTAGATCTAAGTTTTAAGTTTTTTTGGGTTTTCTATGTGTTCTTGAGTATTCTTGGGTTTTGATCTCTTAAAACTTAAAGTTTTTAAAATCTTGTTGCTCTATGTTGATGAGCATTTAATTTTGAGTAGTTTAGAACTTTACTTTGCTCCATTTGGGCATTATTTGAGGTTTCTATGGAAGAAACAAAAATTTATTTTTGAGCTTTTGGCCATGGACGAAAAGCTGGTGTTGGGGACGAAGGAGTGCTATACGGCACGGAGTGCTATGTGGCATATACTTGTCGTCTCGAGTCAGTATACGGCCAACCATGTTCGAAACATGAATGAATTTGCACATGCACCCCTTGGACAAATGCATGAACTTGAAAGAATAAAATTTTGCTATGTCCCAAAAGATTTCATGCGGCCAAGTGTGTATGGGGCCAATAGGAGTATGCTGCCACATCAACCATGCGGCCAGAAGCTATACGTCCCTTTCCTTCTGGATGCATAACTTCTGACTGAGTTGGCATGACTTTTCATAATTTTGTCTTTTCTTCTAACACACTTTTATCATATGTCACATCAGGCACTTTTCTGACTTGACTTGACTTATTTTTATTGATTGTCACATCACACGTTTTTTGAAGAGTGGACTTTGCTCTGCCTATACGTCTAAGCCAACTATGCAGCCTCGAAGCTATACGGCACCTTGCATGTGGCCTTGACCCTATGCAGCCTCGACGTTATTTGGCACCTTGCTATGCGCCTTTGCACCTATGCGCCTATTGTTTATTGCACACTTTGGACACTTGCTTGGTTTAATGTTGATGATGATTGAACGATTGTGATGCTTTGTGTTGAAATTAGAAATGACTTGTATGACCCAGATATGACCATGTGCTAAATGACTAAGTACCTGGCATAAGCCCTGTAGATATGGCCCTACATCTACTTACTTACTAATTAGGCTACTTTTTCTTTATCACCTTTGTAGAAGCCTAAAAATACTACAGGCTGCATATAGCTCATGCCACATAAAACATGATAGATGCGTCCAGACCGAAGCCGCATAATAGCTTTCATGCATCCTGAACAATCAAGTTGTAAAGAAGCCACATGCGGCATGATAAACCAAGTCGCAGAGAAGCCGCATAGTATACTGTATGTGTCCTGAACGACCACAGAGCAGGGCGGTCGCATAAAATCTCCTGACATAGATCTCAATGTCTGCCAGAAGCTATGGCACCTCACTTATCATCCTGAGATGCTTCAGAATTCGTGCAGACAATGACTCAGGAAAATACAACAAGTCACATTAGTGCATTAATTGCCTCGATAGATGGGTCATGCCACGTGTCCTACGTATGCGGCATCAAGACCCATGCGGCCTCGACATCATGCGGCCAGAGCGTCCACCTGACCAAGGCTAAACAAGAGTACGCATACAGCTTTAAGGCCCACGCGACCTCGATATCATGCTGCCAGAGCGTCCACCAGACCAAGGCCAAACAAGAGTATGCATGTGGCTTTAAGACCTATACGGCCTCGACATCTTACGGCAGGAGCATCCACCAGACCAATGCCAAACAAGAGTACGCATGCGGCTTCAAGACCCATGCGGCCTCGTCCACTTACGGCCAGAGGGTTATTCCGACCAAAGCCAAACGAGAGCTTCTATACGACTACATCAGTATGCGGCTCTCGACTCACAAGATTTTCTGTTACAACCGAAGATAATTTCTCGCATAGTTAGTGTTGACCAAGTGTTCAATTGACCGAGTTATTTACACAACAGCCCCAAGATCTCTTCAAACAGAAAATCCTAACCAAATCTACGTGGCGGCTTTCCCGCACCATGCAGCAACAGTTACAACCATATTCTGTTGAAGAAGCCATATGTGGCCACCAAACAGAGGCATATGTGGCACCTATAGCCCATCAACACGATGGGTATAAATAGGAGCAACTGGAATGTTCTAAAGGTCAGCTTTTTCTGCTTCAAAGAGAGACCGAACCAAAAGGGATGGCTATCTGCAGATTCACACTAAAACCAAGGAGAGAAGTTTTCGCGTCCAAAAAATTCACTGAGTAAAGAGAATTGCTATAATTCTAACCCACCATCGTCACCCCCAAGACCAAAATAAATTTGTACTTAGATTGTCTCTTAGGACTCCTTTCTGTACTCTCTAGTTTGTTAAATCAAATCAAGTTCTCTTAGTTCTTTCCTTTAATTAAAATGGCAAACATGATGGTGACTCTGCTGCGGATCGAATTCTCCTCTATTAAGAAATTGGTGATGCAATCCGATGCGCCCAAGCTTGGCTCAACGCAAAAGATGTGGGTAGTTCATTTCAACCAGCAAGCGTTTGAGGAAATGCTCTAAGAAGGAAGCACGAATCCTTCGTCAGGGCAAGCCAAGCCAAGCCCAAGAAGACCTGCAGAACATGGGTAGCAAAGGCTACTGGGCCTTGCCCAACTGCAGAGGAGGCGGTCTCCACCTCTCAATATGTTGTTGAGAAAGTCCACGTCTATACGACATCTTCGGCTGGTGCAGGAAATGCTCAGCACTCAGAATCTGGTAAACGAAAATATTACGATGCCAGACGTTCTGGGGCTGGGGCAAGTCCTATGCGTCCAAGAAGGTGGCCGCATAATACTGTCCATGTGTCATCTACTCACAGTCCACATAATAATGTCCATGCGTCATCTATTCACAAGCCGCATAAGATTGTCCATGCGGTATTAACTCACAGCCACAGGTAGACAGCCGCATGCGGCTCTGACAGCAATAAAACTTCCATTTTTGACCATATCTCATGCAGCACAGATCTGCGACCTACTGAGAGTGGAGAAAACCTAAATCGAGAATCTTCTAACTACTCACCTGCGAGTGCTAAATTGAAGATGTCTAGGACAGTGCAAGCTAATCGAGCTTAAGCAACTGTTCATGCGACTGACTGCCAACAACCATCGCTAACTATTATGCGGGCCTCTGACAAAAAGTTGTATAGAATTGACCCATGCGTCCAACCCACAGGGACCAGCGAACATGATTCGTTCCAAAAGTCTTCCACTAGTACCTCAGGGCAAGTTCGTATATGAACCCCAGGTCCGGGAGCAAATGCATCGCCTGCACATCCGCGTGTCCGAGATACCCGAACTCTCAAAGAGGATGCAAAGTTGAAACACCCTTCGCATGATTTGAGTGAAGTGAGCACTCACAAGCGCAAAGCATGGAAACCACTTTGGCATGCGACGTGCCCTCTTCCAGGCACTACTGCACCAATATTATCATCGACTGCTGCTACAATAAAGCAGTAGTACTCATAGACAGGCAGTCGGCCTTCCAGCGACTATAATGGAAACCACCTACCCGGCAGCAACCTGGAGATCAGGTGCAAGTATCAGAGGAGGAGGAGTTGCCCTTCGCCTCATGCTACTCAACTAGAAAGCTTTCTTCCACTAAGGAAAAAAAAAGTCAAATTCCTCTAGTCTGGCGCTCTCTACCACTGCGTCATGAAGGCAATTACCTAGAGGGCTGACAACGACACATACAAAATGATTCTTCTATGGTACCTGCTCAAGGAAGAAGCCATCATCCCCTGAAGGTAGTTCTTCCTTAGAACCTTTGAATATGGCCCAAGTGGTAGGTAGTGTCCCCTGGGACATACGCAACAACCGAGCATTCCTTAAAGATAGTGAATATTAAGGGACAGATGTCGAGTTCTCTGGGGGTATTCACCTTCATTAAGAAAACACACCTTCCAAAGCTAGGGGTAACATTCCCTCCGAGTCTGAAGAAGGTATAGCACTTTCGGATTTTCCTGAAGACAACGATTCCGAGGAAGCTGACAGCAATGTGCCTACGTTTAGTGCAGCATCTAGAGCTGAGGTAGCATCTCCTTTGAGTCTGAAGACGATGAGATGATGCCTACTTACCCTAAAGATTGTAACTCCCAAGGAAAAATAATGACAGGTCGGGGGGGAGTCAACCTCGAATAGTCAGAGCATCATCTGAAGCTGGGGGTAGCATCTCCTTTGAGTCTGAAGACGATGCAAAGATGCCAGTCTTTTCCGAGGACAGTGCGACTAAGGAACTGAAGGCGAAAGGGCTTAGAGATCACCAATAACTCGATGCTCTTAAGGCGATGATGAACACCATGAGTGCCACAATGTAGTCTCTGGCACAAGCAATACTGGAGATCAAGACGAACATGGTCTTGCCACCCTCAGGGCCCACAGTAACTCTGGAAGCCGGGGGTAGCAATTTTATGGTGACCCACGGCAACCCGTCATGCCGCGAGGACAGTGATCCCCAAGAACAAGATAATGGCATGACTGGGGGTAGTCTCCCTCGACAAGATAGAGCAGCGTCCAAAGCTGGGGGTAGAATTCCCTCTGAGTCCAAAAATGATACAAAATTACCGGTCTTCTTTGAGGACCGTAAGACTCAGGTATCGAAAGCCCCAAAGCCAAAGAGGACTTTCTCCTTCAATGATAATGACATCATTAAAATCTTCAACATACTAATAAAGAAAAACAAACTTCGACTACCCAACATATGTCCTGTAGAGGCTGACAAGGTCGATGGACCAAAATATTGCCTCTTTCATCGGTACATTCATCATCCAACTAGAGAATGCTCTATGTTGAAGAGATGTATCCAGTAACAGATCGATGCCAACGAGCTTACCCTTGACTTTGAGGATAGGACAGTCATTGCGAACATAGTGTCCCTCCAATTAGATGACTTCCCAGTGACGGAAGCCCAGGCAACCAGGAATGTCGTCAACCTCCTAAGAGATAAGGTCATTGCTCAAAAACTGGCACAACAAATAGCGCCTTCAACGACTAGGTCAAAGGGGAAGCAATACAGGACGGACCGCAGGATCCTTGCCTTAGAAAGCACCAATTATAGACTTCGGATGCTCGACATAGCTCAACAAGTCTTCTTGTGCACAAAAGCTAAGTCTTACGTGACTCATCAGCAATGGCGCATGATAGGCAGCATTCCATTAAAAGCATCCGAGCAAGTCTTCAACACTTCTCATTGTAACGAATCCTTATAGGCAACAGGCAGTATTCCCCTGCGCGATGTACAAAAATATATTGCTAACGGTGGTCCTCGACGTGGTAGATAATCGTGCGCACGCGGCAATGATCCTTCGCACTCCACTCAGCCAACTCCCTCATGTATACACGGCAGTATTCCTATGCACAAAGCTCCTTATTTAGCGCAGGCTGAGTCATCAACCCCTGATAGTCAGTTCATTTTCATATTAACTCTGAACTAAGTCTCTCCACTATCCCCACATAATCATATCTTAACATGTCCACATTACCTCTGAGTAAGATATTTCTAGAACTTTTTTATGTCCACATTACCTCTGAGTAAAGTTCTACTTTTAAACTATCTACTATAACGTTCGCATAACCCCTGATAGTTCTAGTCGTCTTAACTTATTATCTATACTTAAGGTACGCCATGGGTGATAAGTCCATAACCCAAGAGTTTGCTATGTCCATATTACCTTTGAGCAATCTTCCTAGCCTTTACCATCGATCATCACGTCCATATTACCTCTGATATCGATTGTCTTCAAACTTATCACCCATACCCAATCCTGAGTATACCAATGGTATTAAGTCCATAAAAATTGCTACGTCCATATTACCTCTGGCAGGGCTTATCTCAAACATATTACTCTCACCCCAAGTGCGCAAAAGGGTAATAGGTCCACAAAAAATCCTCCAACGGGATGTCCTTACTATCCACAAAACCTATAATGTCCATATTACCTCTGATAGGGATTATTTTTGAACTTATTATTTACACTCAACGTGCACAACAAATAATAAGTCCCAAAAAAAAAAATCTCCAGTAGAGTCTGCCATGTCCTTCGCACCTCTGAGCAAACCTTTTGGATTGGCTATTGATCATCACGTCCACAGTACCTCTGATATCGATCTTTGTCTAAACTTATCACCTGTGCTTAAATTTAAGTACGCCAATGGTGTTAGGTCCACCAAAATTGCCATATTTGTAAGGCCTATTCCAAACTTATTACTTGTACTCTCGCGCGCAAGAAGTAATAAGTCCACCAAAAATCCTCCAGTAGGAGGTCCTCAGGACCGTACATAACCTCTCGGTATGGCCATTGATTGGCTCACGTCTACTTCACCTCTGAGCTATCGTCCTCACATCCTCCTCCGAGAGTCTGCCATATCCAAGTGACCTCTGAGCAAACCTCTTCCTACGACTATCACCAGTCATCAACTCAACTTATCTCCTGCTCTTAAACTAAAGTGCGCCAACGGTGTTAAGTGCACAAAACTTTCCACGACCATACCACCTTTGAAAAGGCCTATTTCAAACTTGTTACTTGCACCATAGTATGCAAGAAGTAATAAAGTCCATCGAAGATTCCCCAGCGGGATATCTTTTAAAAGGCACAGTATTGTACTACGTTCATATTATCTCTAGTACAATACCCAGAGCTAACACAAATGTATATCAAAATAGATAAGATAACATTTATTCTTCTCCGCAAAGAGAGATTAAAAGCCAAAACTCTATTTCAGGGGATTATCACGATCCCAAGCTCGAGGATAAAATAAAGATATAAAAAAGGCTAAATTATGGGTGCTATGAGTCGGAGCATAACTCGGGTATTCGCTCACGGAGATGAGCAATATGGCCGTCCAAGCACCTCCAAGCCCGGCGCTCAACTTCTTGGGCTATAACCGCCGGATCCTCGTAGCAAGCATATGACTCATATTTGTCCTCTGGCTGTTGCACCAGAACCTCAACACCAGCAGTGTTCTACGCTGTATGGCTCGCCTCAGTACGGATGACCTCATCTTCCTGTTGGGCCTCCAGTGACCTATTTTCTGTTGTATCAAGCTCAATCTGGAGCCGTCTAATTTGCTCGGTCAGGTCCTTTTGCCGAGAAAGGCACTCCTCTCTGAGATCGCTCAGCCGGTCACGCCTCTCCCACAAAATTTGGAGATCACGCTGCAGGTACTCCATGGACGAAGCAAAGAATGCCTTTTCTATCTCCACCTTCTTTGAGAACTCGTTATATTCATTGGAGATCAGAATTCTCATGTCTGCCTACTGATACTACTGCAGCTCTGTTAGGCATTTCTCTGCCTCCTGTAGTTTATGGCCCAGAAAGTTGGCCATCTGCTCAAAGCCAGGGATATCCCTCATAGAATGGAATTGGCGCTCAATAAAGTGCCTTGCCTAGGTAAAAGATTTATTGCGCTCCAACACACCCTCGATCCCCTTTTTCAAGAACATGTGGAAGCTCCGGATAGAAAGTTTGACAGTCTCATCAATCTCTTCCAATATAGCCGGAGTCAAGGGCGACGAGATTGAAGAAGAGGCCACAGGCTCAGCAGGTGGCACAATGGTGCTCAAAAATCTCGAAGGTGAAACAATAATAGAGGAGCAACTAGCAATCTTGTCTGCAAGCCAATCTTTAATGGATGCCCGAAGGGCCTGAATGCCCGGTAGCTGAGCAGCAGAGGCCAGAGTATTACCAGGACTAGAAATAGAAGTAGCAGGATTACTCTCCACATCGGCTACCTTCAGGAGATGAACAACAAACTCAAGAGGGAGACAACCTCATCATGATGGTTCACCACCCCACTATCCAGATAAGCTTCAGCCACGGAGGCCCCGGCAACAACAACTGATGGAATAGTCACCACACCAAAAGAACCTGCAATGTCTGAGGGGTCCTGGACAGACCGTGTAAGGTGTTTTCTACCTCCAAAAGAGCGGGGGAGATATCTAGACCTCATCCGAACAAGCCCACCACATTGTTCTTCTTCGACATCTTTCTCGACAGTCACATCCATAGTCTGCAAGGGAAAAATAGGTTCTTTGGAACAAAAGCAACCGATAATCAAATTTACTCGAAGAATCGAGAGTTGAAGCCAGAAAATCTGACCTCCTGTCAAGTTATAAAATAACGTACCAGAGGAAGGCGGCGTAGGTTGTGACTTGTCTTGCGATGTCATAGCCATCCCCATGGCTTTTATGTCGTCCACAGATTTGTGCTCCAAAGGGGTATATGGCTGCTCTGTCGAAACCACATGCAACTTTCGGGCCCCCAAAGCCTCAGGGGCTGGTTCTGAGATACCTACATCGAACTCCGGGGGAGATCCCTTTTCTAATTCACCGTAGGAAACTACCAAAGCGGTTGCCTGCCGGGGAAGGCCCATTTTCTCCTGTTTCTGCAAATGTCTGAACAGACCAGAAGAGAGATAGTTATAAAGAGGACCCAAAAGAATCAAACTAAGAGATTTACGGATATCGCAACAATATCTAAATAGGGTACTGCTTCAGGAACCATTAGTGCAAGGGGTCCTACCTCTCCGCTTGTGGTCGCCTCCACAGGGGGCTTGGTCTTTGTTGCTGGTCCCGTCTCTGGGACCACATCGATCCTCGCCTTTTTGGAGTAGCGACCATGCTGGGTCCCAGCCTTCAGTTTGTGCTTCACAACCGGAGGATCATCAGAAGGAGACGTCGTATCTCCTTTGTCGGTTGATGTATCCAACTCCACAAGCAGGGGCCTAGCAACCCCCTTACCCTTCTTGGGCGTTCTGCGGCCCTTTATCTATGGAGGCATCAACAGGGTGCCCTCGATATAATTTCTCTCCGGGTCAAAGTTAGGCAGCAGGGCGTTGGCCGTACAATAACACTTGGCCATCATATACAATATTCTTGGTATGACCCCAGCTGTTGGCAATCAGATATAAACTTTGGTGCCGGTTGCATTATAATAACTCCAATTCCTGGCCCCATCAAGCAAGCTACCATTGTATCCGAGGGAAAAACTCGATTGGCCTAATAAAAGCTGAGCATAGCCAAATTGACGGGCGAACCGGCTGGGCAAGTAGGGCTCCACGAACATAGCAGCCTTATTCTGGTACACCAGGTGGGAGGGACGGATGGATTGGAACCAGCGAAAGAGCCTGCCAAACAGACTTTGAGGCCCGTCATAATAGTGAACGATGTTTCATTCATCGTCGGTAAACTCTGGCTCGGACGTGAAGAAGGTCTAGCCATTCAAGAAAGAGAGATCCCTCCTACCAGCAGGGATGGTGTCACATATCTACTTCATTAGCCGATACTTGCGGATCAAGGCTTCAGCAGCCACCATGTCTTCGTCAGTCTCGGGGCTCATCAAAGACTCGTGATGCAAGAGCAGCCACCCCATCAAGTAATGGTAGGAAAGCTCAATGCGATTGAAGTGACATCTACCAGGGTAATATTCGAACTTCACAGCAAAGGTACGAAGGTCGCGATAAATGCAGCACACCATTGCAAGTAGGAGGGCCAGTTTTTAGCCGAAGGCCAACTTCACAGCCGATAAAATGAGGGTGAGAGTGATCTTCTCTGTCATACCAGACCCGCCCTAGACTACATAATTTTGCAACCAGAGCATCAGATACCCCGCCAATACGGTCTTCAAGGACAACTTGTGGGTATCCATGTAAAAGTAACTGAGCTCCTCCTCGAGGCCAATAAACTCGTCACCGGGTTCATCCTCCTCCTCCGAGGAACCTCCAGCTTCCTCACCCTCAGGGGCCAGTTCCCTCTGCTCCCGGATGGAATTGGCTACTTCTTGCTTAGACCGTTGGGCCCGAACATGAACCTTATACTCCTTCAGCTCCGGAAAGAGGTAGCGAGTACAAGTTGTGATGTGGGGAGAAGACCCCTTAGTAGATTTCTTCCCCTTCTTCGAAGATCTCTGGCAAATGCCGTAGTAGCATAGCAGTTCATGCTATATCGCCAGGACCTCGGGGTTCTCTACTTCTAACTCCCCGAGTTTTTTATTGCTCAGGGAATACTCTTCGTTGGGGTCGTTGCCCCAAGGAAGCTTTGAGACAACATACATCTCATGTAAAGCCAAGCCTATCTCGCCGCCAAGTATAAAAAAGGTTCCGGTATAAAGATTGTACAGCTCCATCGGGAAACAAATAGGGCACAGTTGATCTCCAAACCATAGCATTTGATCCTCACAACAAAAAATAAGTCTGCGACCCTGAGCTCCCGCTCGAACTTCTTTAGAATCCACTGGGTCAGAAAATACCAAGAAATGTTATAATGAGACCAGTTGAGAGGCCGCAGTTACCCCGGGGGGTAAGTTCTCTTCTTGGCGACCCGATGAAGGAAGGTGCCCATCGCATATATGCTGAGGTTTTACCCCAGTTCACTTCCAACAAGACTGAGCTTCAGTCCCAGCAGGGAGTATAAGGGTGGCTCATTCGTGCTATACAACTCTCCCTTGTTCTTTTCGGCACCACACCAGATATTGTCGATGAGCGCTCCTTGTGGTTCAGGGGTCAGGTTTCAGTCCATCCGTCATTGACCCATTATCACCTTCAAGTCTGATAAAGAGAGGTGGTGTTCAAATAAGGTAAATGACATCTCCGTCTCGCGGAACATAAATGACTAGTTCTCTCTGGTCGCGCCCATGCCAGACAGAGAAGACTCCAATGCGTCACAAAACAAGAAGTACGTCTTCTTAAATATGCCGCTACCATCTTCGACAGGGATCTCCCCTGTATTTATCTGGCTCAACAAGAAGGAAGGACTCTGCTCTCCTATCTTCTGCTTTCGCCTAGGCGAAAGATCATTATCGATGTGATTATGGATAGTCGTAGCCAGGTCCCTCAGATTCATGTTTAAAGGTAGCATATACTGTCCAAGGACCATCTCGCCAGAGGGTGTAGCGGGCAATGTCACTGGAAATCAAACAAAGGAGCACAGTCAAATCATCAAAATTATTATATGAGGACTAGGTACGTATGCTGTCGAGCAGACCATGTGGCTGCAGTATACATACGGCATATTCACCACACGACCGAATACACCAAGCGGCATGATGGGTCATGCGGCTTAGTAGGTTATGTGGCAGAGGTAGTCATGCGGCTAAATAAACCATGCGGCAAGATGGGTCATGCGGTTTCGTCAGTCATGCGGCAGAGGTAGTCATGCGGCTGAGTTCCCATGCGGCCGATCTACCCATGCAGCAGTAAGAGGCTGGTGCATAGACGAATCCATGCGTCCAACGGTGCAAAAGTGTCTCTATGTTCAGGATTTTACTTCCTCTTCTCCGACAACCTACCCTCGACAGGCCGCTGAACGTCGGCGTGGAACGGCGGAGGGTCTGCCACAGCGGTACGACCCTTCCCCCTGTTAGCCTTGCCCTTGCCTTCGCCCTTGCCCTTGCCCTTACCTTGGCAGCAACGACGGCTGATAGAACAACTTTGGAAGCAATGAAAGAAAAGCAGTAAAAAGAATAGGATGAGAGAAGGAAAGGATTTCTCTCTCTCTTATCCGACCCCATATATATACGGTAACATGCGACTGAAGATGAGGCAGCGGCTGTTCAGATTATGAGTCATCTCTATCCCCGTAACAGCCACGAATGACAACGACTCCTTGATTATTGGGCCAATTTGCCCCCTGACGGCACAGAACCCCAAGAGATCTCCTTGGAGATCGAACCAAATCCACTCAATTAATAACATGACAGCCTGGCAGAACGTGCTATGTATCAACACAGTCATACGATAACACAATCATGCGATAATATGGTTATATGACATGTCTCACCGATGTGGCCAAAAGTGCTCGACCATGCTTCTTATTCAAAGTATTCCAAACTTGTTGTTTTAAAAACTTTGAAGGGGATCTTGTAGAAGCATAAAAATACTACAGGCTGCATAGAGCTCATGCCGCATAAAACATGATAGATATGGCCAGACTGAAGCCGTATAATAGCCTTCATGCGGCCTGAACAATTGAGTCATAAAAAAGCCACATGCGGCCTGATAAACCAAGTTGCAGAGAAGCTGCATAGTATACTATATGCTGCCTGAATGACCACAGAGTAGGGTGGTCGCATAAAACCTCCTGACGCAGATCTCAATGTCTGCCAGAAGCTCTGACACCTCACTCATCACCCTGACATGCTTCAAAATCCGTGCAGACGATGACTCAAGAAAAGACAAGTCACATCAGTGCATTAATTGCCTCGATAGATGGGCCATGCCATGTGTCCTACATATGCGGCTTCAAGACCCATGCGGCCTCGACATCATGCGCCAGAGCATCCACCTGACCAAGGCCAAACAAGAGTATGCATGCGACTTCAAGACCCACGCGGCCTTGACATCATGCCAGAGCATCCACCTGACCAAGGCTAAATAAGAGTACACATGCGACTTCAAGACCTATGCGGCCTCGACATCATGTGGCCAGAGCTCCACCTGACCAAGGCCAAACAAGAGTACGCATGCGGCTTCAAGACCCATGCGGCCTTGTCCACATACGACGAAAGGGTTATTTTGACCAAAGCCAAATGAGAGCTTCTATGAGACTACATTAGTATGCGGTTCTCAACTCACAAGATTTTTCGTTACAACCAAAGATGATTTCTCGCATAGTTAGTGTTGACCAAGTGTCCAATTGACCGAGTTATGCACACAATATCCCCGAGATCTCTACAAACAGAAAATCCTAACAAATATACGTGGTGGCTTGCCCGCACCTTGCGACAATAGTTGCAATTGTATTCTGTTGAAGGAGCCATATATGGCCACCAAATAAAGGCATATGCGGCACCCATAGTCCATCAGCACGATGGCTATAAATAGGAGCAACTGGAACGTTCTAAAGGTCAACTTTTTCTTCTTCAGAGAGAGATCGAAATAAAATGACTAGCTATCTAACGGATTCACACTAAAACCAAGAAGAGAAGTTTTTGCATCTGGATCGTCCATGGAGTAAAGAGAGTTGCTACACTCATAACCCTCCATCATCACATCCCAGACCAAAATAAATTTGTACTTGGATTGTCTCTTAGGACTCTTTCTGTACGCTCTAATTTGTTAAATCAAATCAAGTTCTCTTATTTCTTCCATTTGATTAAAATGGTAAACAACCTTATTATACGTTGGATAAATTAAGGGGCATAGTTCAACTCGAGGGAGGGTCTGCAATCCCTGACCATGTTTGGTTTAAGAATTATAGATTTGATATTGAGGGGTTCTCGCACTAATCTTATTTTATCTATCGATATAATAAAGTGACAAATTATTGTGACCATTATTTGACTGTCCTATCCTGAATGCATTGCTACTTGATAACTTATCCACAACCTTGATACTAAAACTCGTTCATGTCCTGACTATTGTATCCGTGCTGATACACTTGATCACACCAAGAGTGGTACTTTATATATAGTGAACCGTCGTGCCACATACACTTGCTACGTGATATATATAATTATTTTCTTACACGGATCTTGTAGTTGGATAGTGAATTTAGTCGTGGCTAGATAGTATAGATTATTGCATCACACTTAGATGAATCCAGATTTAACTTCTGAGTGACAATGTGTATTCGTATTAAGAGTGTATGTACTTAAAGTACAAAATTTAGGAAGGAATGTTCATGTGACCACGGCATAAGATTCTAAATTACCTAGGGTTAACTAGGCAACTTAATTTGTAGAGCATTGAGGGAAAACTGTATCTCGAGATCATGCATGTCAAACCACCCAAAGTTAGCTAGGAGTAAATGATGGCCACCACGGATACTGTATATCATACGCACTAGTGGAGTACAGTATCTGACTTAATTATAAGTCGAGCCAGTGTCTTTCCTATAAAAAGCCTTGAACTACTACTGATTATTAATTAGCTCAGGGCCGTTACAAGGGACTGGTGGATCATATATTCTTGTTCATATATTATTGGTTCAGCCAGCCCTGCTCGATTATGGCCTGATCTGAGGATACTTATATATTGCATTACTGGGGTAACCCAAAGATCATATATCAAGCCGTAACACATGTTTGGCTATTAAATCTATTTTAGTTAGAGAAGTGGACCGTTGTAGCATAAAAGTTCAACTCATGTCCTTGTTTGGTTGTTGAGTTACGTTGTTGTATTACAACGGGACACAGATCGAAGCTACTTTTTATCCTATGTTATTTTACTTAATATTGAATCACTGCTTGTGTATTGTGCCTTCTGTTGAGTAAAATTAGGGACATAGAATGTCATGGCATGATAGTTCAACTCATGTCCTTGTTTGTTTGTTTGGTTGTGCTATTGTGTTATGACAGCCTATGGACTAAAACTATGACACAGAGTTATTTTAGCTTAACCATAATCAAGGGAAGTATTCTATCCTGATGTGATATGGCACTTCCTGTCCTTGTTTGGTGAAGGGGTGTTGTGTCATGTCATGTATGCGTCATATGCCATTGATTGTTGGTTTATGCATCTCATGTTATAGAATTGGTTTTGTTTCTTCTTTTCATTCTTTCTTTGTGGTACTTGCTATTTGGGGTCTGACTCCACTGGTTTTGCATGGCCAGGTTTAGAACCAGCAACGGGGATAGCTCTTTCTCGGGACCCCAAGTGACTACAGAAGCTGGGGGTCACAATCTCACGGAACTCTATGACAATCCAGCATTCCGAGACAACAGTGATTCCTAGGGAACAAGGAGCTGGTATTCTTATGCTATTGTGTTCTTTACTTTTCTGCTATGTTGTCCCGTTGCTTCTAACTTCAATAGCTTACTTGTCTTTGTTTAAATCCTTGGCCTTGTGCAAGCTCATCTTAGTCTTGCACGGTATCACGCCCATATGAGGACGATCTGTTCTGCAAGGCGCTAAGTGATGACTATCGGCCCCTTGCAAAATAGGGGCATGACAGCCATGAGATCCTCTTGATCATCCTTGCCTTTGGCCTTCTCAGCTTGGGGCTTCATATAGTTCCTTTTAATATGACCCCTTTCGCTATAGTGATAGCAGAACTCCTAGCAGTCCACACTCGCAAGATCCCGAGAACTCTTTCATGTCCTCGCCTGTGACTTGGGTCTTTCCTTCCCGTAGGAAAAAATCAGAGCGGACTCTTGAGATGATTCAATTTGCTTACGATGAACCTCCTCTTTCAACAAACTACTTTTAACTGCCTCTATCGTGACAACTCCATCAGGTGTGGAGTTGCTCACTGGCACCACCAACGTCTCCCTGCTTTCCGACAGAGAATTCAAAAATAGAAGGGCTTGAAGCTCATCATCAATCACCATCTTTATTCTAGACAGTTGATTGACGAACTCTCCATAGACACGACAACCACAAATATCTCCTTGCTTCTTATCGTACAACGAATACAGCTTCTCCCATAATGCTTTTGTCAAACTCTCCATAGACACGTGATGAAACATCGAGTCATTTTCAATCTTCAACAGTTTTTTCTGATGGCTTAACGCCATCTCCATCCAACGGACCATGCAAGCACCAGAGTAGATCCTCCATCCTTGGCTTCCTAATTGCCCAGTTCCCCCTGTGAGGTTAATCATAGGTGTTTTTATCTGCTCCGTAGAAATGGTTGCACCTTCCCTCTCATGAACCTGAGAGCTCTGACACCAGATATTGGTATCAGACTATCAGACCAGCCATGTATCTCATACCAGATGTTGAGATCGAACACGCCCTGCACGTGCTCCGATACCGTATCTAAGACTGACCAGAGTAAAAATATAGGCAAACTGTCACTCCCTGTTCCCAATATACGTATTTGGAGCGTATTTATTTTCTTGCTAGCATAGTTGTATATTGTCAAGAGACTAGACCCATTTCTTTGGTTCACTTGGATTTTGGTTTACTTATTTGGTTTGGTTTTATCACGAGTTGAACCCATGGTCCAAACCTCAACCCTCCATATATAACTCAACTTCATTATCTCTCCTCTCATTATTTTTCTTTCATCCTCCCTCTTAGGTTTCCCCTCTTCTCTCCATTGGCAAGTGCACCTTGCTCAAAATGGAGAAACCTTTTATTTTATAAGTCTATTATATTGATTGAATAAATTTAAGCACATTTAGAACTTTGTATTTTCTGATTTGGTGGATGGACTAATGTATATCTAACTTTTCCACTTTTTTTGGGTTTTCTATGTGTTCTTGAGTGTTCTTGGGTTTTGATCTCTTAAAAATTAAAGTTTTCAAAAACTTGTTGCTCTATGTTGATGAGCACTTGATTTTGAGTAGTTTAGAATTTTACTTTGCTAGATTTGGGCATCATTTGAGGTTTCTATGGAAGAAATAAAATTTTATTTTTGAGATTTTGGCCATGGCCGAAAAGCTGCTGTTGGGGACGAAGGAGTGCTATGCGGCACGGAGTGCTATACGACCGGGACTTCTTGCCTCGAGTCAGCATGCGGCCAACCCTGTTGAACGTATGACTGAATTTGCACATGCGTCCCTTAGCCAAATGCATGAACTTGAAAGAATAAAATTTTGCTAAGTCCCAAAATATTTCATACGGCCAAGTGTGTATGCGGCCAATAGGAGTATGCGGCCTCATCAACCATGCAGATAGAAGCTATGGGTCCCTCTTCTTTTGGATGCATAACTTTTGATTGACTTAGCAAGACTTTTCATAATTTTGTGTTTTTTCGAACACACTTTTATCATATGTCACATCAGTCACTTTTTTGACTTGACTTGCATTTATTGATTGTCATATCACATATTTACCGAAGAGTGCACTTTGCTTTGCCTATGCATCAAAGCCAACTATGCGGCCTCGACGCTATGCAGTACCTTGCATACAACCTTGACCTTATGCCTCCTTGACCCTATGCGACCTCGACGTTATGCGGCATCTTGCTATGCACCTTTGCTCCTATGCGCCTACTGTTTATTGCACACTTTGGACACTTGCTTGGTTTAATGTTGATGATGATTGAACGATTGTGATGCTATGTGTTAAACTTAGAAATGACTTGTATGACCCAGATGTGACCATGTGCTAAATGACTAAGTACTTGGCATAAGCCCTGTAGATATGGCCCTACATGTACTTACTTGCTAATTAGGCTACTTTATCTTGATCATCTTTTTATATGTTGGACAAAATAAGGGGCTTAGTTCAACTCGAGGGAGGATCCGTAATCTCGATCCTTGTTTGGTTTAAGGATTTTGGATCTGATCTCGAGGGGTTCTCGCACTACTCTTATTTTATCTATCGATATAATAAAGTGACAAATTAATGTGACCATTATTTGACCATCATTTTCTGAATATATTGCTACTTGATAACTTGTCCACAACCATGATACTAGAACTCGTTTCTGTCCTGACTATTGTATCCGTGCTGATACACTTGATCGCACCAAGAGTGCTACTTGATATATAGTGAGACATCGTGCCACATACACTTGCTACGTGATATATGTAATTATTTTTTTGCACAGATCTTGTAGTTGGACAGTGACTTTAGTCGTGGCTAGATAGTATTGATTGTTGTGTCACACTTGGGTGAATCCAGATTTAACTTCTAAGTGACAATGTGGATTCATATTAAGAGTGCCCGTACTTAAAGTAAGACATTTAGGAAGTAATATTCATGTGGCTACGACATGAGATTCTAAATCACCTAGGGTTAACTAGGCAACTTAATTTGTAGAGCATTGGAAGAAAACTATATCTCGAGATCGTGCATGTCGAACCACCCTAAGTTAGCTGGGAGTAAAAGTTGGCCACCACAGATATTGTATATCATCCACACTAATAGAGTGTAGTATTTGACTTAATTATAAGTTGAGACAATGTCTTTCCTATAGAAAACTTGGAAGTGCTACTGATTATTAATTAGCTCAGGGCCCTTGCAAAGGACTAGTGCATCATATATTCTTGCTCGTATATCAATGGCTTAGCCATCCTTTCTCGATTATAGTCCGATCTGAGGATACTCATATATTGTATTACTGGGGTAACCCAGAGGTCACATATCAAGCTGTAACAAATGTTTGGCCGTTAAATCTATTTTAGTTAGAGAAGTGGACCGTTGTAGCATGAAAGTTCAACTCATGTCCTTGTTTGGTTGTTGAGTTGCTATTGTGTTACAATGGGACACAGATTGAAATAACTTGTTATCCTATATTATTTTACTTAATATTGTATTCTTGCTTGTGTATTATGCCTTCTGTTAAGTAGAATTTGGGATATAAAATATCGTGGCATGATAGTTCAACTCATGTCCTTACTTGGTTGTTGGGTTGTGCTATTGTGTTATGATATCCCGTGGACTGAAACTATGACACAGAGTCATTTTTGCTTGACCATAATCAATGGACGTATTCTATCCTGATATGATGTGGCACTTCCTGTCCTTATTTCGTGAAGGGGTATTGTATCATGTCGTGGATGTGACATATGCCATTAAATATTGGTTTGTGCATCTCATAATATAGAACTGGTTTTGTTTCTTCATTTTATGATTTCTTTGTTGTACTTGCTATTTAGGGTCAGACCCCACTGGTTTTGTATGTCCAGGTTTAGAGCCAACATCTGAGGATCAAGTGTATCTCACCCTCACTGATGGCACGCACCAAAAGGATGGTTGCTGAGGGTCAAGAGTGGGTTCCTTCATTTACTACTCGTCTTTTGTAAACTATATTTTTTTGGGCGTTTAGCCAACCGACACCTGTTAGCCAGATAAATTGGACACTAGTTTCTTACATGACTGTAATATATTCAGACTGCAGCTAATTCACTGTCATGTATGCTTTTGGTTGTAAATCTAGCATATCACTCTGTATCATTAAATCTCTAAAATATTCTGATGCGGCAATGGGATGCCTTACTTCTTTTCTAAAATATTTTATGTTATTGCTACTTATTTAAATGATTGAGATATAGAAGTTTTTGACCCTAGAAGACTTGATTATAATATGCACTCCCTTGTCTCTAGACAACCTTAACACATTGCGGGTTGCTTCGGTATTCTGAAAGGTGTGGTTGGCTGTGTCATTCCCCCTCTCTCCAGTATTCTGGACATGGGGTGCGATAAGGTTTTAGTGGTGGCCCATGTAGGTCTATTTTTCAGAATAGTGGGGTAGCTTGATTATAGAAAATCTCAATCAAACATGTTCCTCCTTGAAATTCTGAATCTGTCTCCTCGAACTCAGCTTGCCTTCTGTACCATTGATTCCTCGATCCTTTCTCGTCCTGTTCTTGATTTATCTTGTATTATTTTCCTTAGGGCTTCTCCAGAATCAGTAGTTGGAGCACCAGTAGTTTCAGCAGGGCAAGGATCCGTTGGCCCACAACGAGAGGTATCACCTGTTCCTGGAGAGATCAGGGTAGTACCAGTAGAGGAGCACGATGAACAACATGTACCAGAAGTTTCAGCACCCCTGGTCATACCAGCAGTGCTAGTAGCACTTGATACACCAGTATTTCTAGAGATTATTCGAGGAATGATGGCGGCTCAACAATATCAGCAGCTTCAGCAGCAGGAGCAGAATGTCTTGTTGCATCAAGGATTATAACGGCCTTGGAGAGAACTGTTAGAACAGACTCAGGGGCATCGGTGAAGTTCTGTCGACTCAACCCTAAGTACTTTAATAGCACGGAGGACGCCTTTACCATATATGGTTGGCTACGGAATATTGAGACAATACTGACAACAACAAAGGTTCCAGCTGAGGAACAAGTTGATCAGGTTCGATTGCAACTCCAGGACCTTGCCAGAAATTGGTGGGCAGTAGAAGAGGTTGGTTTAAGAAAACCTGTCACATGGGACAACTTTAGAACCCGTTTCAAGGTCAAGTATTTCAGAGTGGTAGCACAGTATGAGCTACAACAGAGGCTTATCAATCTCAAGCAGTCTGAGAGGATGGTGGATGGCTACGCAGCAGAGTTCTGTAAGCTTAGTAGGTTTTTCCCAACAATGGTAGCAACATAATCAGAGAGGGCGATAAGGTTTCACTATGGACTTCATCTGGAAATTCAGCAACTGGTAGAGGTCCATAACTACCAAACTTTCGATGAAGTATTGATCACATCCAATCGACATGAGCTGACAAATCAGAGGTTAGCTTCGAGGTCAGGAGGTCAGAAGAGGTCTCATACACAGAGTGGAAGAGGAGGACCAGCACAATAGATTTCATCACCGTCCCCTGGCGTTCGCATTTATGATACAGCACCGAGGAGGACTGTAGCATCGGCAACAACAGCACTAGCTCGGCCATATCAGCCGAGGCAACAATAACAACAACGATTGGAAGCCCCAGTCGGATGTACGTATTAAGGCAAGGGAGGCCATACCAAAGATGTGTGTAGGGCAGCACAAGGGTTGTGCCTATAATATGGTAGTCCAAACTTTCGGATCGCCAATTGTTCGATGATACAGAGGATTGAAGGGCCAATGCGGCGATTAGACTTACCAGCACCAGGGGAAGCTCACTACAGGGCAGTCAGGCCTTTGGCTCAGCATCTATAGCCAACGCAAACTCAGATGTACAACCAGCAGAGGAATCAGCAGTATGGGCAACAGAGGCCACAACTGCATATCCAAGGGAGGTAGCAACAAAGATCACAGCAAGGCCAATGTCAAGATTTTACCCTATCTCTGGAGGAGGCTTTGGCATCAGGTGACATGGTGGCAGGTAACATTCTCGTTACATCTTTTCTTCCATAGCATTATTTGATTCAGGAGCATCACATTCATTTGTATGTACACGATTTATGACACGTATTAGATTAGACTTTAAGGTATTTCTAGAGAGGCTGAATATACTCACTAGTAATGGTCTCGTAGGAGTTGATAGAGTATGTCTACCATGTCCAATCATAGTGTGCAGGCATTTATTACCTGCAATGTTGATCGAGTTCCCTATGGATAATTTTGACGTTATTCTAGGCATGGACTAGTTGAGAGACAGTCATGCGACGATAGATTACCGTAGGGGTAGAGTATTGTTTAGCATCCCTGGCAAGGATGAGTTTATCTTCAAAAGGACGGTGAGGGACCAGTATGAAGATGGCATAGCAGCAATAGCAGAAATTGGAGATCAGCTTTCCAGAATAATTGAAGAATTTCTTGATGTATTTTCGGAAGAGCTTCTAGGATTATCCAATGTAAGAGAAGTGGAGTTCTACATAGAATAAAGCCAGGAGCAGAACTAATTTCCAACAAGGTCTATCAGATGTCACCGATGGAACTCAACCAGCTATATCAATATATGAAAGAACTGACGGCGAAGAAGTTCATTCGGGTTAGTGGATCACCATGGGGAGCTCCAGCACTTCTAGTAAAGAAGAAATATGGGATGACACGGTTGTGTATCGACTACAAACAGTTGAATATACTAACAGTGAAGAACAAGTATCCATTGCCTAGGATTGAAGACTTGTTTGACTAATTGAGCGAAGCAAATATATTTTCCAAGATAGACCTTCGATTAGGATATTATCAAGTGAGGGTCCGGGAGCTAGATATACCGAAGACAATATTTCGATCTCGATATGGGCATTACGAGTTCTTAGTTATGCCATTTAGATTGATCAATGCTCCAGCCATATTTATAGATTTGATGAATCGTATCTTCAAGCCATACCTATATCAATTTATAGTGGTATTCATAGACGATATTCTTGTCTACTCCAACAGTGAAGAAGAGCATGAAGAACATCTTCGAAAAGTGTTACAAGTTTTGAGGGAGCATCAGTTGTATGCCAAGCTCAGTAAGTATAAATTCTGGTTAGATCATGTATCATTCTTGGGGCACACCATCTCAGGAGCAGGAGTATCAGTGGACCCCAAGAAGGTTGAAGCAGTAAAGAATTGGCCAGTCCCGAAGATAATAGTGGATGTGCAAAGTTTCTTGGGATTAACGGAATATTACCGGAGATTCGTGGCCGATTTTACACGAATTTCAGCCCCAATGACTCGTCTAACCCGTAAGGAGGAGAAGTTCATTTGGATAGCAGAGTTCCAAGCAGCATTCGAGAAGTTGAAGGAGAAACTGATATTGGCACCGATCCTTACACTTCCAGTAGGATCAGGAGGGTTAATACTTTACTGTGATGTATCTCGGAAAGGACTTGGATGTATATTGATGTAGCACAAAAGGTGATAGTTTATGCATCTCGGCAACTTTGGGATCATGAGAAAAATTATCCAACGCATGATTTGGAGTTAACAAAAGTAGTATTTACACACAATTTATAGAGACATTATCTATATGGTGATCGGGTGGAGATATTCAAGGATCATAAGAGTTTGAAGTACATATTCACCCAGAAAGACCTGAACATGAGGCATAGGAGGTGGATAGAATTATTTGGTAATTATAATGTAGCACTACAGTATCATCCAGGGAAGACAAATGTGGTGGAAGATGCTTTAATTAGGAGAGGTAGCGTATTCATCTTGATAACTCAGAAGTACATATTAGAAGATCTTCGAGAGATGGAAATCGAGGTACTGTTACCTCAAGTAGCGGGAGTACTAGCCAGTCTTCAGATACAGTCAACCTTGGTAGGGAGGATCAAAGCAGCTCAAGTAGAAGATTCTCAGATTCAGAAGCTTAGGGCATAATGTGAGTCATCCCTTAGGAAGGAATTAAGGATTCATGAAGAAGAACACTTAGATTTTGAAACTGTCTTTGTGTGCCAAGTGGAGATATCAGACAGAAAGTGATGAACGAGGTACACAGTTCTTAATATTCTATTCATTCAGGAGACACGAAGATGTACCATGATATCAAGCAACATTTCTGTTGGAACGGAATGAAAAAAAAGATAGCTTGGTTTATTTTAGGGTATCTCATATGTCAGCATGTGAAGGCAGAGCAGCAGAGACCGGCAGGATTATTGTAACCCCTGCCTATTATAGAGTGGAAGTGGGAACACATTACGATGGACTTTGTGACCGACTTACCTAGATCCCCCTACTGGACGTGATGTAGTTTGGGTAATACTAGATTGACTCACGAAGGTGGCATATTTTCTTCCCTTCTGAGTAGGGCAGTCCACAAAGTAGTTAGCAGAGATGTATATGCGGCATATAGTGAGGCAGCACAAAGTTTCAGCAAGTATAGTGTCAGACGGTGATAGTCGCTTTATATCTCATTTTTGGAGAAGCTTACACGAGAGCTTGGGTAATAAGTTGAGATTCAGTACCGCGTATCATCCTTAGACAGACGGCCAGTCAGAAAGAATAATTCAGACATTAGAAGATATGTTACAGACTTGTAGTTTGGACTTTGGTGGGTCTTGGGAAGATCACCTTCACTTAGTGGAATTCTCGTACAACAACAGTTATCAGGCCAGCATACAAATGGATCCTTTCGAGACATTGTACGGAAGAAAGTGCTGGTCACCTTTAGCACGGGATGACATTGGTGAATGGAAGATGTTGGGGCCTGAGATGATCACACAGATGGTTGAAGTGGTTAAGCAGATCAGAGTGCAGCTTCGAGTTGCACAAGATCGTCATCGTCATTAGGCAGATCAGGATCGTAGGCCGTTAGAGTTTTCTGTCGGTGACCATGTATTTTTTTGGATTTTGCCTACCAATTGAGTTATTAGGTTCGGGGTTCGTGAGAAGCTTAGTCCGCGGTACATTGGACCGTTCGATATTCTTAAAAAGGGTAGGGGATTTTGCTTATCATCTCGCCCTTCCGCCTTCGCTACACAAGGTGCCCGATGTCTTTCATGTGTCTCGGTTGCATAGGTATGTCCCAGATCCGAGTCATATTCTCGATCACTCTGAGTTAGTCATTAGTACCGAATTGACTTACGAGTAATAGCCCGTGTCCATTTTGGATGAGAGAGAGAAGGTACTCATAAACATACTATCCGTCTTGTTCGTGTTGCTTGGGGGCATCACTCTTTGGGAGAGTAGACGTGGGAGCGCGAAGATGATATTCGCTCTCGGTACCCACATCTATTCGACTTATAAGGTATATTTTCTTCTTATAATTTTGCATCTTTTATCCCGTGATTGGCAAGCACTCATAAGAGATGATGTTGCTTCGCTTTATTATAGGTGTTATTGTTATACTTGCTTGTTTGTATTTGTAGATTGCTTGTAGATAGCTATTTCTTGCTTTGATATTTCTACCTAGCCTTAAGTTTGAATTCTGAGGATACAATTTTTCTAAGGTGGGTAAAGATGTCACTCCCCGTTCCCAAGAGGACTATGCGACCTCGTCAACCATGCGGCCAGAAGCTATGCGTCTTTCTTCTGGATTCATAACTTCTGACTGACTTGGCATAAATTTTCATAATTTTATCTTTTCTTCTGACACACTTTTATCATATGTCGCATCAGTCACTTTTCTTACTTGACTTGCATTTATTGATTGTCACATCACACGTTTCAGGAAGAGTGACTTTGCTCTGCCTATGCGTCCAAGCCAACTATACAGCCTCGACGCTATGCGATACCTTGCATGTGGCCTTGACCTTATGCGGCCTTGACCCTATGCGGCCTCAACGTTATGCAGCACCATGCTATGCGCCTTTGCTCCTATGCACCTACTGTTTCTTGTATACTTTGGACACTTTTCTTGGTTTAATATTGATGATGATTGAACGATTGTGATGATATGTGCTGAACTTAAAAATAACTTGTATGACCCAGGTGTGACCATGTGCTAAATGACTAAGTACCTGGCATAAGCCCTGTAGATATGGCCCTACATGTACTTACTTGCTAATTAGGCTACTTTCCTTGATCACCTTATTATACGTTGGACAGAATAAGGGGCATAGTTCAACTCAAGATAGGGTCTGCAATCTCGATCCTTGTTTGATTTAAGGATTGTTGTCACTACCACGTTTTCTAGGAAAGGATATTTTAGTAATTTTATAATTTATTTAAATATTACGCATGTTAAATAATTATTGGTTATATTATTTAATTATTGCTAGATGTTAGTTATTTATTTTGGACTTGTGTTAGTAGACCTAACTAGTTTAGTTTAGACTCATGGACCAACATGTATGAATTATTAGAATTTAGCCCAACTAGAAAGCCCATTGATTAGAAGGATGAATAATTTAATTATACCATTAGACTAGAAGCTTTCCTCCTTAATTATTTCTTCATCAGAGGATCCAAGGGGTATAATGGACATTACATAGTGACTTGAGAAAGGGGTAAGGGGGGTCGGCCTATTAAAGAAGAGGGAGAAAGTTTCTCTCTCCACTTTTCATTTGAAAACTAGATCTAGAATTTCCCTCAACCAAATTCCTTCATTTCACATCATTTTCCTACCAAATTTTATCCCAATTCCTTCCTAAATCACCATTGGAGGCTAGTAGTGCAAGGATCTAGAACGAGAAAGCAAGGATCGAGAAGGAGGAAGCAAGGATCTACAAGTTAGAGGCCAATTTTAGCATATTTGGAGGTTTCATTGGGAATCCATCTTCCAATAGGTACAATTAAGTTTTTCTCCTTAATTTAGGTTCTAAATCTGAGATTTAACTATGAGAAATCAACCCATATGCATAGGCTACCATAGGATTTGGTTTTGAGTTCATAGGAGGCCTATTGAGAAAGTTACGGTACTTTTTGTGTCAATTTTGGGAGAATTTCGAGATTGACATTTGTTGTGTGTGTCAATTGGTCCTATAGATCAATTTGGCATGTGTTTGTGTGTTATGGGCTAGTGTCGTGTCCACTCCATAATTGGGTATGTGTAGGTCGTATTTCAATAATTTGATGATACGTGTTGATTTGGGGGTTTTCCTCCGATACGGGACTTTGTGCATGTTACATTTTGACACAGACACGTAGATTTGTGTTTAAATCTTCGTATTATTCATAAATAATATATTAGACTTGCTCGTGTCCTTCGGGGTACATTTGGATGTGTGGTGGACTCGTATCGCAAGCGTATCGTAGATCTAGTGGGATACGGGTGTGATATGCTCCATGTGTTGTGTAATTTATTTTTAGATCTACTTTTCCATTGTTTTAGTCATTATAATATATAATTATATGCATGTGTATATATATATATATATATATATATATATATATATATATATATATATATATATATATATATATATATATATATATTGCTATGTATATATATATATTGCTATGTATATATATATATACATATATATATATTTATGTGTTAGTGTATCATATATCTATATACCTATGTGTTATGTATATATGTAGCTATCCTTTTACATATGTAATAGCTATTAAATATAGTAGTGTATATATGTATATGTTAGTATATATATGTTATCTATATATATACTTGTATGTTATGATATATATATATATATATATGTGTGTGTGTGTGTGTGTGTGTGTGTGTGTGTGTGTAAGTATTAGTGATATTATGGATATATGTATATGTGTTACTATAATATGTGTATGCTATACTATAGGTATTATTGTGGATACGTATATATGTATATAGAGGAGTATGTATATATGTACATATAGTTGTAGTTATATATATATATATATATATATATATATATATATATATATATATATATATATATATATATATATATATATTAATGTGTATATATATAAGAGAGAGAGGAAGCAGTAGATTTAGCGACAACAACAGCAGCATATAGCAACAGTAGTAGCATTTCAGTGACAGCAGCAGCAGCTTCAGCGACAACAGCAGTTCAGCAACAGCCACAACAGCAGCTTCCGCGACAGCAGTATTAGCAACAACAGCAGGAACTGTAGTAATAGCAGCAGTATCCGCAGCCTTCAACGATGGACAGCAGCGGCTTTTAGCGACAGTTCTGCGGCTATATATATATAGTTATGTATTAATTATAATATATATATATATATATATATATATATATATATATATATATATATATATATATATATATATGTAGGTATTAGTGTATATATATATTCCTAATTGGTATTTATGCTTTAGTATACTATATTGTAATAGTTAGTTGTTAGCATATAGTTATTATTTGTAGTTAGTATATATATGAAGTTTTGGCAATTACCTTGAGATACCAAGGTAACAATCAAGGTATTTAAGGATACCTAAGGTATTAGGTTTGGGTATCAAGATAGAGGTTTAGTGGTGCGATACAGAGTTGGTTCGAAACCAAGGTATCCACATAGCTATTGGTAATTAGAATTTATATATTTAATATTGTTTGATATGTATGTGTGATATTTATCTATTATTTGTGTATCCTGAGATACGGTATCCTAGTATCCTAAGATTTAGCTTGTATGATCTAGATTCATAGTGTATAAACCCAACATCATTTAGATAGACTCATGCAACCTAGAAATAGGTAGTTTGACATAGTTTGACCAACTTTGACCAGTTTGACTTAGAGTAGACCTAGTTTGACTTTTTGACTTAGAATGACTTTTTGACATAAATGTTGACTAGTTTAACTTATTTTCTTTCTGAAATATTGTATTAATGTTATATTCCATATCTAGATCTTCGAGGCACCGTATCAGACATCTGTGAGACTATTCTTTGAACTTCAAGCGAGTACATTCTCTGATAGTTTCTCATTTATGATATCATCTATGTTCATTGTATCTAGTGGAGATATCCATATTTCTTGACAAGATGGTTACACGGATTGGTATATCCAGATCTCATCATTAGATGTTATTCCTTGTTATATTGTGTATCTTGTGCAAGCCTTATTTTATTGATTATCTTGTACATATACAGACACTGATTCTCGAAAAGACTTGCTACCTTCTTAGAGAATCCCGTCATAGCATACCATGGTTGGATCCACTATAGCAGTCGGGGTTGGAGAGTATTTTAGTGTAGATATGTGATCATACCTTTTTTGTTCAAGTCTTGTTTTCGTGTGAGTATTGGTCATACACCGCACGTATGACTAGCCAGGCCATTATTCCTGTGCAAGTTTTCTTGTGCATGTTCCCAAGCCGATCACATGTTAAAACTAGTACTCACTCACTTAGTCATTAGTATTCTTGTTCATTGTCATATTGTTCATTATTATTTTATTATAGTATTTTCTTATTGTATATCTCTTATATCTATTATTGCATCTTGTATATTCACATCTATTTACTGTTACATAGTTTTTATCATTGATTAGAACTGCTGTTAGAGATGCACTTTGCTCCTTTCTTGACTCAATATATTTTTCCCAGATGACACTGAGGAGTGGTACCCTACACATTATGGACCTCAAGATATTCTGGGCTTAGAGTCAGAGACCCTGGCTCAGGAGGGACCTATCCCAACTGAGACAGATGACCCAGGACTTGTAGCTTCTTAGTATTCTTTGGTACTGGATTTGTCTCCAGCTTATTTGTTAGTATTCTTTCAGACTCATTGATGTTATTATTTTAGACTCATAAGTTGTATGTGACTATTCTATTTTTTATCATATTCGTGCTTATTTCTATCGTAGATATGTGATTGAGTATATTGTTATTGTTGGTAGTTCATTATATTGCTAGATAGATTACCCAGACAGTGTTCTACCACCGATTCTGCGGCGTAGGTTGGGCGTTGTTCCCGACTTGCATCCCTACATCGGGTGCGAGTCGTGAAATATTATTAGTGGTGGCCCATGCAGGTCTCTTCGAGGTCGTAATTAGTGCGATTCATAGTAGTGCTCTGAATTGAGTACTATTACGAGCCTGTTTCAGGATATATGATATAGGCTATAGGCTGAGAATACTCAATCACATATAGGAAACAAATTTCTTTTGATTCATTCAACTATTCTCCTTTGATATTGATATTTGATCTTTTTAACTATTCTTTCCTTGATTCTATTCCAGCTTTAGCTTTAGGCTGAGAATACCACATTTTCTAGGAAAGGGTATTTTATTAATTTCATAATTTATTTAAATATTGAGCATGTTAAATAATTATTTGTTGTATTATTTAATTGTTGTTAGATATTAGTTATTTATTTTGGACTTGTGTTAGTGGACCTAACTAGTTTAGTTTAGACTCATGGACCAACATGTATTAATTGTTAGAATTGAGCTCAACTAGAAAGCTCATTGATTAGGAGGATGATTAATTTAATTAAACTATTAGACTAGAAGCTTCCCTCCTTAATTATTTCTTCATGAGAGGCCCCAAGGGGTATAATGGGAATTACATAGTGACTTGAGAAAGGGGTAAGGGGGGCCGGCCTATTAAAGAAGAGGAAAAAAGTTTCTCTCTCCTCTTTTTATTTGAAAACTAGATCTAGAATTTTTCTCAACCAAATTCCTTCATTCCACATCATTTTCCTACAAAATTTTATCCTAATTCCTTACAAAATCACCATTGGAGGCTAGTGGAGCAAGGATCTAGAAGAAGGAAGCAAGGATCTACAAAGAGGAGAAAGGATCTACAAGTTGGAGGCCAATTTCATCATATTTGGAGGTTTTATTGGGAATCCATCTCCCAATAGTTACAATTCAGTTTTTCTATTTAATTTAGGTTCTAAATTTGAGTTTTAACTATGAGAAATCAACCCATATACATAGGCTACCCATAGGATTTGGTTTTGAGTTCATATGAGGCCTATTGAGAAAGTTATGGTACTTTTTGTGTCAATTTTAGGAGAATTCCGAGATTGACATTTATTGTGTGTGTCAATTGGTCCCATAGATCAATTTGACATGTGTTTGTGTGTTTGGGGCTAGTATCATTTCCACAATTGGGTACATGTAGGTCGTATCCCAATAATTTGGTGATACATATTGATTTGGGGGGTTTTCCTCTAACACGGGACTTTGTGCCAGTTAAATTTTGATACGGACACGTAGATTTATGTTTGACTATTCGTATTATTCATAAATAATATATTAGACTTGCTCGAGTCATTCGGGGTACGTTTGGATGTGTGGTGGATTCGTGTCGCAAGCGTATCCTAGATCTAGTGTGATACGGGTGTGACATGCTCCATGTTGTTGTGCAATTTATTTCTATATCTACTTTTCTATTGTTTTAGTCATTATAATATATAATTATGTGTGTATATATATATATATATATATATATATATATATATATATATATATATATATATATATATATATATATATATATATATATATATTTATGTGTTAGTGTATCATATATCTATATACCTATGTGTTATGTATATATGTAGATACTTTTACATATGTAATAGCTATTAAATATAGTAGTGTATATATGTATATGTTAGTATATATATACTTATATATATATATATATATATATATATATATATATATAAAAGTATATATATGTGTAAGTATTAGTGATATTATGGATATATGTGTTACTATAATATGTGTATGCTATACTATAGGTATTATTGTGGATATGTATATATGTATATAGAGGAGTATGTATATATGTAATATAGTTGTAGTTATATATATATAGGTATATATATTTATGTGTATATATATAAGAGAGGGAGCAGCAGATATAGCGACAACAGCAGAAGCATATAGCAACAGTAGCAGCGTTTCAGCGACAGCAACAGCAGCAACATTGGAGACAGCAGCAGCTTAAGCGACAACAGCAGTTCAGCAACAGCAACAGCAGCAACTTCAGCGACAGCAACGGCAACAGTATTAGCACAACAGCAATATCCGCAGCCTTCAACGACGAACAGCAGCGGCTTTTAGCGACCGTTCTACGGCTATATATATATAGTTATGTATTAATTATAATAATATATATATATATATATATATATATATATATATATATATATATATATATATATGGTATTAGTGTATATATTTATATTCCTAATTGGTATTTATGCTTTAGTATACTATTTTGTAATAGTTAGTTGTTAGCAAATAGTTATTATGGGTAGTTAGTATATATATGAAGTTTTGGCAATTACCTTGAGATACCAAGGTAAGTATCAAGGTATTTAAGGATACCCAAGGTATTAGGTTTGGGTATCAAGATAGAGGTTTAGTGGTGCGATACCGAGTTGGTTCGAAACCAAGGTATCCACATAGCTTTTGGTAATTAGAATTTATATATTTAATAATGTTTGATATGTATATGTGATATTTATCTATTGTTTGCATATCCTGAGATACGATATCCTAGTATCCTAAGATTTAGCTTGTATGACTTTGATTTATAGTGTATGAACCCAACATCATTGAGATAGACTCATGCAACCTAGAAATAGATAGTTTGAGATAGTTTGACCAAGTTTGACTGGTTTGACTTAGAGTTGACCTAGTTTGACTTTTTGACTTAAAATGGCTTTTTGACATAGATGTCGATCATTTTAACTTATTTCCTTTCCGAAACCTTGTATTGATGTTATATTCCATATTTAGGTCTTCGAGGCACCGTATCAGGCATCTGTGAGACTATTCTTTGGACTTCCGGCGAGTATATTCTTTGATAGTTTCTTATTTATGATATCCTCTATGTTTATTGTATCTAGTGTAGATATCCATATTTGTTGACACGATGGTTACACGGATTGGTATATCTGGATCTCGTCATGAGATATTATTCCTTGATATATGGTGTATCTTGTGCAAGTCTTGTTTCGTTAATTATCTTACATGTACAGACACTGATTCTCGGGGAGACTTGCTACCTTCCTAGAGAATCCCGTGTCATAGCATACCATGGTTGGATCCACTATACCAGTCGGGGGTGGAAAGTATTTTAGTGTAGATATGTGATCATACCTTTCTTGTGCAAGTCTTGTTTTCCTGTGAGTGTTGTTCATACACTGCACGAATGACTAACCAAGCCATTATTCCTGTGCAAGTTTTCTTGTGCATGTTCCCACGCCGATCACATGTTAAAGCTAGTACTCACTCACTTAGTCATTAGTATTCTTGTTCATTATCATATTGTTCATTATTATTTTATTTCAGTATTTCCTTATTGTATATCTCTTGTATCTATTGTTGAATCTTGTATATTCACATCTATTTACCGTTATATAGTTTTTATCATTGATTAGAATTGTTGTTAGAGATGTACTCTGCTCTTTTCCTGACTGGATATATTTTTTTCAGATGAAACTGAGGAGTGGTACCCTACACATTATGGACCTCAGGATATTGTGGGCTTAGAGTTAGAGACCCTGGCTCAGGAGGGACTTATCCCAACTGAAATAGATGACCCGGGACTTGTAGCTTCTTTGTATTCTTTTGTACTGGATTTGTCTCTAGCTTATTTGTTAGTATTTTTTCAGAATCATTGATGTTATTATTTTAGACTCATGAGTTGTATGTGACTATTCTATTATTTATCATATTCGTGTTTATTTTTATCTTAGATCTGCGATTGAGTATATTATTATTGTTAGTGGTTCATTATATTGCTAAATAGATTACCCAAACAATGTTCTACCGCTGATTCTGCGGCGTAGGCTGGACGTTGTTCCCGACTTGCATCACTACATTGGGTGCGGGTCGTGACAATTATAGATCTGATCTCGAGGGGATCTCGCACTAATCTTATTTTATTTATCAATATAATAAAGTGATAAATTAATGTGACCATTATTTGACTGTCCTATCCTGAATACATTGCTACTTGATAACTTGTCTATAACTTAGTTACTAGAACTCATTCCTGTCTTGATATTGTATATGTGCTGATACACTTGATCGCACCAAGAGTGCTACTTGATATATAGTGAGCCGTCGTGCCACATACACTTACTACGTGATATATACAATTATTTCTTTGCAAGGATCTGGTAGTTGGACAGTGACTTTAGTCATGGCTAGATAGTATTAATTGTTGCATCATACTTGGGTGAATCCAGATTTAACTTTTGAGTGAAAATATGGATTCGTATCAAGAGTATCCGTACTTAAAGTACTATATTTAAGAAGGAATGTTCATGTGACCACAACATGAGATTCTAAATCACCTAGCATTAACTAGGCAACTTAATATATAGAGCATTTGGAGGGAACGATATCTCGAGATCGTGCATGTCAAACCACCCTAAGTTAGATGGGAGTAAAGGCTGGCCACCATGGATACTGTATATCAACTGCACTAGTAGAGTACAATATCTGACTTAATTATAAGCCGAGTGAGTGTCTTTTCTATAGAAAGCCTGGAACTGCTACTGATCATTAATTAGCTCAGGGGCCTCGCAAGGGACTGGTACATCATATATTCTTGCTCGTATATCATTGGTTCAGCTAGCCCTCCTCGATTATGGCTTGATCTGAGGATACTCATATATTGCATTACTGGGATAACCCAGAGATCACATATCAAGCCGTAACACATGTTTAGACGTGAAATCTGTTTTAGTTAGAGAAGTGGACCGTTGCAACATGAAAGTTTAACTCATATCCTTGTTTGGTTGTTGAGTTGCGCTATTGTTTTACAACGGGATATAGATCAAAGCTACTTATTATCCTATATTATTTTACTTAATATTATTCCCTGCTTGTGTATTGTGCCTTCTGTTGAGTGAAATTAGGGACATAGAATATCGTAGCATGATAGTTCAACTCATGTCCTTGTTTGGTTGTTGGGTTACGCTATTTTATTACGCTAGCCTATGGACTAAAACTAAAATGCAGAGTTAGTTTAGCTTGACCATAATCAAGGGACGTATTCTATCCTGATGTGATGTGGTACTTCCTGTCCTTGTTTGGTGAAGGGGTATTGTGTCATGTCATGGATTGGATATATGTCATTGATTGTTGGTTTTTGTATCTCATGCTATATAACTGGTTTTGTTTCTTTATTTCATACTTCCTTTGTGGTACTTGCTATTTGGGGTCTGACCCCACTGATTTTCCATGGCCAGGTTTAGAGCCAACACCTGAGGATAATGCGTATCTCACCCTCACCGATGGCACTCACCAGAAGGATGGTTGCTGAGGGTGACGAGTGGGTTCATTCATTCACTACTCGTCTTTTGTAAACAATATTCTTTTGGGCGTTTAGCCAACCGATACCTATTAGTTGGATAATATGGACACTAGTTTCTTACATGACTGTAATATATTTAGACTACAGCTGACTCACTGTCATGTATGATTTTAGTTGTGTATCTGGCATATCACTCTGTATCGCTAGATCTCTAGAATATTCTAATGCGGCATTGGGGATGCCTTACTGCTTACTCTAAAATATTCTATGTTATTGCTACTTGTTTGAATGATTGAAATATAGAAGTTCTTGACTATAGAAGATTTGATTGTAGTATGCACCCCCTTGTCTCTAGACAACCTTAACATATTGCGGGTTACTTAGTATTCCGCAAGGTGTAGTTGACTTAGTCATGCCCCCGCTCTCCAGTATTCTAGACCTGGGGTATGACACCAACCCACCTGAGATAACCAACCCTTGTCTAATGAACACCAAGCACGGATAAAGATAAAGTATATGGTGGTAACTACATCACCTGGACAAATTCTAATCTATATAACTCAAGTAAAATTACAAGATTGACAAAATCCAATATTAAACCATTTGCCCTAATAGGTTCAACTCCCTCACAACATTTAACAAGAAAAGACAAAGATTATAATTGAAATCACTCACCAAACCGCGTAGAAATTTATCAGAACGAAGGCGACAAATCCTCAACCAGATCTCATCTTTCTTCTATCTTGGATGACGAGTCATAATTGATCAAAGCACAGACTTTCTCTTAGATCTCCTGTGGATAAGCACCTCGAATCTATATCTTTGTGCTATATTCTTTACGCCTCCACCCTCACCCATATAAATAGGATAAGAAATCCTAATTTAGGTCATAAATTTTTTTAAATAGGAAGCCCATTTTCTAAAATAGAAAATATCAATTATGGACATCCAAATATAGTAAAATTAAATATTTGACAAAAATTTGAAATCAATCAAATTAATATAAAATTTTAAATTACATCAAATCAAATATTTTACCATATTTGGGTTCCAAAATTTATTTTTACCAATTCAGACTAGACCAATATGATAATGAGGTATACTTTATTTGTGAGCAAGGTTTTGATATAGTGCTAAATTATATTTTTCTTGAACTAACTGACACCAAGACCATCCTCCGAACAAAATATGTCGGGAGACATGCACAAACAAGTAGATAAATTATACCCCAAATATCATAATGCAAAAATAAATAAGATAGAAAATAATGCATAAATATAAAAAAAGAACTCAAAAAATTTAACGAGCTTTGGCATGTCCATGTGTCCTCCTACAACTCCAATATTCTCCATTTAACTGATTATAAGTACAATCTCACTCAACAGTTTCTAACTAACGACTCTTTTTTAGATTCACTAAGGAGGCTCATAACAAAATTTAAATTCTCTCACAAGGAGGCTAACTTTCTTTTCTCTCACACAAGTAGGAACACACTTTCTCACTCACTTAAGGTAGATCATTTTTTTACTTCAAGAGTGAACTAATGAACTGATTAGCACATCACCATTCAGCCTCTTTTTATATCTACATGAGGAAGATATGTATTTAATGCCATCAATTGTAACGCCCTAGTCCCAAAATACGTAGGACTAGGAATACGTAACATGCCAGCTACGCATTCGACCAGACTCTGGTTTGACTCGTATACGTATAAGTTGTATAATATGGATAACTATCTAAGAATACTGAAATATCTATGTCTCAATCCACATAAAGAATAAAATATTAAAAATGAACTATATGTGCTAAAGTCGGCCGCCCAGTAACACATAAGCTCGAACAGACTCGAAAAAGTAATATGAGCCTATAAAACTAGGCTACATCAGTAGATGAATAAATAATAAGAGTAAATAACCATAACTCCGGTAGAAATGATATAAGTATCTGGCACCAATGCCCGCATGACAAAGCAACACACGTCAGCAACTCCAAACAGGCTCCACAATGGTCTATGCTGCAAAACTAGCAAGGGACCAAGTCCTCAGAGGGACGTAACAAGGTAAAAGAAACAACATGCCAAAGTAAACAGTATAATATCGCATACTCAAGGGTAAACTACTGTAACCATCTAAGTGATATGCACGTGTGAGCATCACTCGTACTAAGGCTGAAACAACTACAGGCTCTATGTCGGGGAGCTCATAGCAACAAGTAATATCATGTACTCCAGTATATGTGCCAAAGGTAAGGCACCTCCAGTAATATAGTATATATATAAATAATCAGCCTGTAGTATGGTGTGTCTCTTCCTACCCAATGTAACCTCACGTCTCATGTCCATAACATGCAAGATCATGACCTCTAGCTAGTACGAGTCATAATAATATTTATATAATATGCAAGTCTCATATCACGAATCCTGTATGCCTATACAGAATCACCATGAATAACTCAAGAAAGATTTTGTCACATAAAATAGTATCAAGTGTCCTACGATATAATGTACTTGGTAAAGCAAGTACGTCAAAATAGGATCGTGGAATCAACTCTCTAAACGATGTTACACAACTCCACGTACAGCGTCAACACCCAAATATTGTTCGGATGCTAAGCAATGTCTCATGTTCCTAGGTTGAGCAGGCATATCACAAGACTATAAAGAAAAAACATAAGCAGACAATATAGCAGGATCTACTACAAGTTGGCAAGGTATACTTGCCTGGGCTCTGAACTCCGTAAACTACTCTTGTAAAAGTGGAATATCATAGTATGCCTCCGGTTGCTAAAACAAACATTACCATTATTCTCAGAATACTTGAATTAGCTAGGATTGACTACCCATGAGTCCAATTTGGACACAGGGGCAGAATTGACAGATTTTGTTCATAGTAGGGTCCATATGTGGCCCACTTCGCACCAAAAAATATGCCAGAGATAAAGTGCTACAAATTTAGCAAACATAGTGTCTACGAGTCCAGAAGGACGATACGAACCCAATGGAAAATCCAGAACTAGATTCCGATGAGTCGATCACGAAAGCATCCGAAGAAAATAGTTATTTGGAACCGTGGGGCCCACAAAATGGTATTTTGTCAACGTTCGTAGAATCGAACTAAACTTGGGTCACAGGTCCAGCGTAACGCTGCGAATCCGATGGCAAAATTTTTATTACGAAACGACAAGCACACACGAAGTTTTGACAAGTATCAGAATAGGTCGATAGGATATTTTTTGACGGATATGCATTGATTCCAGTGTGCACGTACATCCAAATCAAGTTCCGCTAAATCCCATACATCCATGTTGACGATATGCGCCTTTCGGTAAAATTCTCACATGACAAAGTTGCCTCGTTTGGCAGGATGCACCCTGTATCGAGAAAATTTGGTTTTACGAAATCAAGTTTTGACAGATTTCAACGCTGAATAATCAACAGATAAGTCAACAATAAAATAAACTAATTGAAGAGATTAAAACTCAGTTATATTGTATAAATTACTGTTCAAGTAGAATTTTAAAATAATAGCTAGGTTAGAAGAAAATTAGACACGAACATGGGAGGTCGAAACAGTTTATGACCTGTTCTGGAACAGGTTTTTAGCCAACTTTGAGTCAATTTTTCTCTCAAACCAGGAATCCAAAATTTATTCTACTTGAAAGCAGTCGTAAAGGGTTATGTCGTGAACGTACCGGAGAAGACCGATCGAAAAATAGATACATGATGACGTAGAGATCGCACCGCGAAGAGGTACAGTTGTACACCCAAAAATGGGTTTCGGGTGTAAGTAGGTTACGGGTTTAGGGTATATTATTATTATTATTAACCTTTTATATATATATATATATATAGTTTTGAACCTCAAATAATTTCCAAAAAAATCTATAATATTGTAATAATAGTTGTACACCCAAAAATATATTTTTTGTGTAATATATGTAATTAATTAAATATACATAAATAACTATCCAAGTTAATAAATCCATTTATATTTTCTAATTAGCTAAAAAAATGAAAATTCTCCCTTAATCCTAATAATTACATAATACCAATAATAAAAATAATAAAATTTAAAAATAAACATGGGGTTTACATCTACCCAACTTATAAAAAATTTGTCATCGAAATTAAAATAAACATGTTAGAAAAGATTTTAGTTAAGCAATGTCGCACTTGTTTATCAAAAGATGGGGGACACAGTTACCAATGGAATCCTAGTTTGACGTCATATTCTAATAGCAATGATACACTTAGTTTCAGTCACTACCCAACTTATAGAAATTAAGTTGGTAGCATGAACTATAGTCATGATCATATTTCTAAGAGTTTTAGAAAGTCTAACTTCAAGGAGGGATACGAGATGGTGAGGATTTTGTGACCGTTGTCATAGCTTATCAAAGGAAATCTAAGTACTACCATGGCGTTAATGAGTCAATAACTCTATAAAGGAAGTTTACCAGTTCTTCTTGCTCCTAATTAGGTCATGAGTCTACAAAACAATAAAAAATATCATAGCCAAATACAACCAGAGTGAACTGGTACCGAGGAATACTTTATCACATATCATGGATGTTGATGAATGGTTCAACAATAAGCGCCAAAAGGTGATATAATTTGTCAAGGTGATTAACATTGTGTAGAGAGTACATGAGCTTATTTGAATGCAACACAAGTATCATGGACGTTGTTTGGCTCAAGTGGGCTATGGGTATATCCGTGGTTAGGGTAATTGGGTTGCCGATGTACAATTTAATTTAATTGCAATAAAATTAAATATTTAAGTATAGGGTTTTCTAAAAGGAGGTATGCCACGAATGTTGTGGGGTCTATATGGAGCAAGAAAATGTATATTGGGCGTAATAGCTGGGTTATGAATGAAGTAGGTCCAGTTAGGCTCAAAAATCTCGAAGTTAACCGAAGAATTAAGTAAATGTTGCGTATTAAAATTATCCGCAACGGGAAAGGATATCTAGGTGTCATTTGTGTGTACAAATACGTCGTAAATGTTGTGCGACTAAAATAAAGAATGGAAATATGAGTTTGTGAGTGATAGTTATGTCATGGGTGTATAGTGGCTAGTCTAGGTCATAAGGGTGGAGTTTGTTGGAAAGGAAATGATAGTGTTGTGCTCCAAATATTCGAGCCACAACCAAGGTATTAAAGAATATAAAATTAACGAGGTAATTCAATCTGTTTGGAATTAATCCTAATCAATACCAAATAAATTCAAATTTATCCTAAAATTCCAAAATAACCCTACACTAAAACCAGGGGGCTATGATCTACTCAACTTATAAAAATTAAGTTGGTATCCAAAACTAAAGTCAGGGTCCTGCTAACAAGATTTCTGGAAGGACCTACATTCTAATAAGGATTCAAGAGTTCTAGGGTCTACTCGCCATAATCAAATTTCCCTAAGGGGATCTAGATATTATCAGGGTGCTATTGGTCGACAACTCTATAAGAAAAATTACTACCCAAACAATATTGATCATATAGTTCATGTCTTCAACAAAACATAAGAAAGGGTTTGGTCGGGTATAACTAGGGCAAGGTGGTATAGAGACTTGGATCAACGCATGGCATTGATAACGAAGGGACTAATCGACGGAATCACAAAGAGAGGAATCTATAGACAAGAAAAGTTTATGATAAGTTTAGGGAGTATGGTCACATGATTGAATAAGGTACGATTAGACAATTATCTGGAGAACAAGTCACAATGACTAAATCAGGGAATTAAAAATAGAAAAGAACTGATACCTACAGTGAGATGGATATTAACACCATGAAGAGGGTACTAACTAAAAGATTAATTTGCTACTAGAGCACGACTGGGAAGGAAAGAAGGATCTACTCAGTTGTTATAATTAAAAGGACCTTTGTTGCAAAAGCATGAGGCTATATATGCAAAACAAGATAAGAATTTGATAGGAATGATATGAATGTAAACTAATCCTTAAACTCAATACTATATTCATATAAGTTATATTCTATATAACCTCTCTCATACTATCGGCAACCTAATTCTAGCTAAAGGTAAACAGTATAAGAACCTTATAACTTCGTCTTTCTCGCATATTTCTAACTTACTAGGTAAGGGTCTAAACTAAGCATGTACTTAGGTCTATTACTCATAGCATACTATTCACTAAGGTCACTCTTTAATACTCGTCTAATCTTCAATTGGAATGCCTACCCGTTTTTGTACAACTTACTCTATTCGATTGTCTCTTTCTGAACTGTTGTTCGTCTAGTCTCTACCATCTAAAATATATCTTCCTTATGAGAATCTTCTGCCTAGGCTACTACCCTATTACACAAGCATGATATCATGGTTATCTTAAGTGGAAATTCTTCGAACTCAATAAGATTTCTAAAATCCAAAAATCCATTCATTATGGTAAATTGGAAATAGGTTCTCATCACCTACTACTAAGGATAGGTCCAGCAAGCTCATATTATTAGTCAAAAATCTAAATTCCTATCCCTAATCAGTTTATGTGTAAACTCACAATATTCAGCTATCATTCCTATAAGACTTCCATCTTCCATATACACTCCCCTACCATGTGTAAATCTACAATCTAAGGGTCTTGTGATAATCCTCTACAGAATAACCAACAAGTCAGTATGTGATTCTGAATCTGTGTTTAATTTCTTGAAATTCGTATTACTTTGAAACTGATCAACAATTTCTACTCGCACTAAATTCTCAAAATTCTAAAAGCATTACAATTCATAAATACTAAAATTATTATCCCTCAAGTCCATAGACAATCCCTTCTCCTTGGATTATGTGACCATAGTATGTTAATATTGTTTTCAACTTTAAGCTTCGCCAATCATGACCTATTACTTTTCGTTTCGTAGTATAGATCTTCTAAGCAACTACCGAGTGATAAAATTTTCAGTCCTTCCTAGATCCTTCTCTTAATTTAAAATACTCAAGGTCATGTATTCCTTGTGAATCTCATCTTGTTACCATTTTACCTTCTTCACCTTGAGCCTAAATTTTTTTCTTGTTTATTCCATGTATACCCTTCATCCAACTATATGGTTACCATCTTGTAATAGCTTGTCATCTATTATAGGCAATTTATTATATTTAAACAAAGACTATAACATCTATCAAAAATCTCATCTTTCATCCTATTTGCTCTATCACAGATACTAGCTTATCTTCCCAAGTAATCACGGGTGAAACTTACTTGTTCAATTAACACTGACAACCCAAATAATCAAGTATAAGTAATTTAATTTCAAAAGCTATACCTTAGTACTCTAGTTATATAATTACTCAAACATTTGGTCTAGCAATCTACCTATTTATTTAGTCTAGACCTATAATCATCAATAATTTAAGGGGTCATAAGATCTAGTTTTGATACTAAAAGTCACTAGACAACTAGAGATTTAACCACTATGGCTTGCTACGTAATGTTCCAATTTCTTAAGGTCATAATACAATTTCTTGTATCACCATAATGGGCCACATCTAATCCCTAGCATCTAGCTATGTATTTCATAAAGTATTCTATTGCATTATAATCAAACCATCTTTCCAACTTCTAATACTTCTAAATTACTGCTACCTTAAGCAAGGGTAAGATTTTATTAGTTTTAGGCCTCTGATACAATATCCAATTCTCATGCTAACAATCTATACTAGTTCTAACATATAGAAATAACCTATCTACCTACCCTACTAAGGGTAACCATCTTCTCAAAAATTTATATCCAGCATGTCTTCTTCCGCCTTGACAAGGATCTGCTTCTGGAGGAAACACCACGCACGAACATCCATCTCTATGAAATAAGGAGAGATGATAAATAATAATAAAGATGACGAGGGGAATGAACGAGTACAATTATGAAGTCCAAGGATGATAATCAAATGCTAAAAAAATTTAAAATCAGTTGTGGATTGAGATACTAATACTGCTAATCCTGATAACAGGCTCGCTCGGTACCAGAAAGTAACCAAAACGATTTAATCTGGACCTGTATGGGCCACCACAAAATCCTGTAATGGCCCAGTCCCATAATACGTAGGACTAGAAATACGTAACATGCCAACTACGTATTCGAGCAGACTCTGGTCTGACTCGAATACGTATTAGCTGTATAATAAGGATAACTATCTAAGAATACTGATATATCTATGTCTCAATCGACATAAAGAACAAAATATCAAGAATGAACTACATGTGCTAAAGTCGGCCGCCCAGTAACACATAAGCTCGAATAGACTCGAGAAAGGAATATGAGTCTATAAAACTAGGCTACATCAGTATATGAATAAATAATAAGAGTAAATAACCATAACTCTGGTAGAAATGATATAATTACCTGGAACCAATACCCGTATGAGAAAGCAATACACATCAACAACTCCAGACAGGCTCCACAATGGTCTATGCTGCAAAACTGGCAAGGGACCAGGTCCTCAGAGGGACGTAATAAGGTGCAAGAAACAACATGCCAAAGTAAACAGTATAATGCCACATACTCAAGGGTAAACTACTGTAACCATCTAAGTGATATACACGTGAGAGCATCACTCGTACTCAGGCTGAAACCACTACAGGCTCTGTGTTGGGGAGTTTATAGCAGCAAGTAATATCATGTACTCCAGTATATGTGCCAAAGATAAGGCACCTCCAGTAATATAGTATATATATAAATAATTAGTCTGTAGCATGGTGTGTCTCTCCTCACCTAATGTAACCTTACATCTCATTTCTACGACGTCTTATGTCCATAACACGCAAGATCATGACCTCTAACTAGTACAATGAGTCATAATGATATCTATATAATATGCAAGTCTCATGTCACGAATCATGTAAGCCTATACAGAATCACCATGAATAACTCAAGAAAGATTCTGTCATATGAAATAGTGTCAAGTGTCTTATGGTATGATATACTTGGTAAAACAAGCACGTAAAAATAGGATCGTGGAATCAACTCTCTAAATGACGTTAGACGACTCCGCGTACAGCGTCGACACCCGAATATTGTTCAAACGCTAAGCAAAGTCTCACGGTCCTAGGTTGAGGAGGCATATCACAAGAATATATAAAAAACATAAGCAGATAATATAAAAAGATCTACTGCAAGTTGGCAAGGTACACTTGCCTGGGTACTGAACTCCTTTAACTGCTCCTATAAAAGTGAAATCTCCAAGTACGCCTCCGAATGGTGAAACAAACATCATCATTGTTCTTAGAATACTAGAATTATATAGGATTGACTACCCATAAATCCAATTTGGACACTGGGACATAATTAACAGTTTTTGTTCAAAGTGGGGTCCATATGTGGCCCACTTCGCACCAAAAAATATTGCAGAGATAAAGTTTTCCAAATTTAGAAAACATAGAGACTACGAGTCCAGAACGACGATACGAACACAATAAAACATTCAAAACAGGATTCCGATGAGCCGATCACGAAATCGCCCGTCACTTGGAACCGTGGGGCCTGTGAAACAGTATTTTGTCAACCTCCTCAGAATCTAACCAAACTTGGATCACAGGTCCAGTGTAATGCTGTGAATCCGATGGCACAAGTTTCGTTGTGAAACGACAAGCACACAGAAGTTATGGCAAGTATCGGAATAGGTCGATACGATATATTTTGACGGATAAAGGTTTATTTCGGTGTGCACGCACATCCAAATCAAGTTCTACAATATCTCATACGTCCGTGTTGATGATACGCGCCTTTCAATAAAATTCTCATACGATGAAGTTGCCTCGTTTGGCGGGACGCATACCGTATCGAGAAAATTTATTTTACAAAATCAAGTTTTTGTCAGATTTTAACGCTGAATTATCAGCAGATAAATTAATAATAAAATAAACTAATTAAAGAGATTAAAACTTGGTTATATTGCCTAAATTACTGTTTAAGTAGAATTTTAAAATATTAACTAGGTTGGAAGAAAATTAGACACGAACATGGAAGGTTGGAACAGTTTATGAACTGTTCTGGAACAGGTTTTTAGCCAACTTTGAGTCAATTTTTCTCTCAAACCAGGACTCCAAAATTTATTCTACCTTAAAGAAGTCGTAAAGGGTTATGTCGTAAACATACAGGAGAAGACGGTATCACGTCCCGCACCCAGTGTAGGGATGCAAGTAGTAAACAATGCCCAGATAACGCCGCAGCATCGACGGTAGAAAGCTGTCTTGGTCAACTATACTATCTAATTATCTCACAATAATGCATAAACCTCTAATAATATCTCAACTCCAAGAAGAGTGTAATAAACTTAATTTAACACAATACTCAAATCATAATTTTATAGCACGATAAGATATCAAGGAAGTCTAACATAACTATACAGTCAAAAATATATATAACAACAATAATAGAAACAATATCCAAATCTCAAACTATATGCTGGAAACAAATCTGATACCAAAATACTAAAAAAACTAACTATGAAAGAATAGTGATCGGGATAAACCTTCCAACAATCACTCCAGAACTAGTGGGTCCAGGTCTGCATCATCTATAGGTCGAAGTCCATAGTATGTCGGACATCAATCTCCCGGATCCTCTAAAAAATATTTTCCAGTCAGGAATAGAGCGAAGTACATCTCTAACAGCAGTTCTAATCAATAATATAAACTATATAACAGTAAATAGATGTAAATATACAAGATGCCATATACATATACAAGAGATATACAATAAATGAAATACTGAAAATAAATACAAGAATGAACAATATGGCAATGAACAAGAATACTAATGACCAAGTGAGTGAGTACCAACTTTAACATGTAATCGGCTTGGGAACTTGCACAAGATTAAATGGCTTAGTTAATCATACGTGCAGTGTATGATCAACACTCACAAGGAACAAGACTTGCACAAGGAGGGTATAATCACATATCTATACTACATACTCTCCGCCCCCGACTGGTATAGTGGATCCAACCATGGTACGTCATGACACGGGTTAACACAAAAAGGGTGCTACTCTTCTCATGAACCAATGTCTGTACATATACAAGAAGAATAATAAAACAAGGCTTGCACAAGATATACCATACATACCAAAGAATAAAATCTCATGACGAGATCCTGATATACCAATCCGTCTAGCCATCGTGTCAAGAAATCAAGGATATTTATACTAGATGCAAGGAACATAGAGGATATCATAAATGAGAAAATATCAAAGAATGTACTCGCCTGTAGTCCAGAGCAATGAATGCCAAACTGTGTCCGAACTGGTGTCACACAGACCTAAATATGGAATATTGTATTAATACAAGATGATGGAATAAAATTTAGTTAAACGAGTTCAATTCTAGGTCATGAAGCCATTTCTAAGTCAAAATAGTTAAACTAGGTCAACTCTATGCCAAACAAGTCAAACTTGGTCAAACTAGCTATTTCTAGGTTGTATGAGTCTATCTCTAGGATATTAGGTCCATACACTATGTATCTAGGCCATACTAGCTATTCTAAGATACTATGAAACCAATAGGATACAGTATCCTAAGATACGCAAGTTTAAAAATATAAAAATAGTAATATATATATATATATATATATATATATATATATATATATATATATATATATATATATATATATATATATATATATATACAAGATAATACATATATAGCTTAGCTAACTAATGCAAATCGGATACCTTGGCTTTGAACCAATGCATATCTCACTATCTACACACCCATCTCGATACTCAAACTCAATACCTTGAGTATCGACCCATTACCTTGACATTACCTTGATATCCCAAGGTAATTCAATATTTAGTGCATATATCTAATATATAGCTAATACCAATAAACTATATGCTAACACTATGAAGATATATTAACTACTAACATACAAAACATATATACATACATATATATAACTAACTAGAGACACAAGAGATATACATATAAATCTAACTACTAAATATATACATATACACATACCTATCACAATTAGAGATAAAGAGACATATACATATCACTAATAGTTATCACTAGTATATAGAACTATATATACATATATAAACATGTAACTACTAACAAGTATTCACTACTAACCAACTAACTAATACTAACTAGCTAGGAATTTACCTGCTGACTTATCATATATAATACTAATACATAGATACTAACTTATTACAATAACTTATCAATACAATACTACATAAATAACCTCTACACTTACTGAGATAAACCATTTACCTGATACTGAACCCCTGATCTCATACAATTGTTGTTGCTGCACGCCGTAGTGCTCGCTGCGCGCCTGCACGAGGCTGTTACAGCTCGCTGCTGCTGCTGTGCGTCACTGCACGAGCGCTGTTGTTGCGTGCACTGTTGCACCGTACGACTACTTCTGCGCTAAACTGCTGCAGCGCGCTGCTGCTACTGCACCGTGCTACTATGGCGCTGCTGCTCGCTGCAGCTCGCTGCTGCGGCGCTGCTGCTGTTGCACCGCGCTACTCGCTGCTCCCCCCAATCGCTGCACACACACACACACACTCAATCAAACACTCACTACACTATGACACACACACACACACACACACGCACACACACATACATTTACACACATAACCATATACATACATACCTATATAGATATACCACTTACTTTTATATATACATATAGATATACATATACACATAGGGGTATATATATATATATATATATATATATATATATATATATATATATATATATATATATATATATATAAACATACGCAATAGATATCTCATATATACACATAACCACATAGACACATTGCCATATGTATATATACATACACATCTATATATATATATATATATATATATATATATATATATACACACACACATACACCTACATACGTGAACATATCAATATACCTATATATCGCACTCTATGTATATATATATAATCAAAAACTCACATATATACATATATATATATATATATATATATATATATATATATATATATATATATATATATATACATACAACTTTGTATATATATAATTACATTTCTATAGATATACACATACATATCTATATAACTCTGAAGAGATACGATATATATATATATATATATATATATATATATATATATATATATATATATATATATATATATATACACACAACTACCAATCACCAAACTTGGGTCACAGGGCCAGCGTAAATGCATATACATCCACTTATTCTTATGGCCACCAACACTTCAAATGCAATATGGACACTCCTATAAATACACATACACATATATATCACACCATCATATAATTTTACCCCTTTCTAATAGATATTACCAAGTCAACTTGAATCTAAAATTCAATAAAACAAATACGTGGAGTGTATTGCAACCGTATCACACTCATTCTATGATACGCTTGCGATACATCTCTACCACACAATCAAACGTATCCCGAAGGATACGAGCAAGTCTAAAATAATATATATAAACAATACGAAGAGTTAATTACATATCTATGTGTCTGTGTCAAAATGTGACATGCACAAAGTCCCGTATCGGAGGAAAAACCTCCAAATCAACCCGTATCTCCAAATTGATGGGATACGGCCTACACATATCCAATTGTGGATATGACACTAGTCACAAACAATCAAATACATGCCAATTTGGTCTAATTGACCAATTGACAAGCATACATGTGCCAATCTTGAAATTCTCCCAAAATTGACATAAAAATACACATAACTTCCTAGATAGGCCTCCTATGAACCTAATTCCAATTCCTATGTGTAGCCTATGCATGTAGAATGGTTTCTCATGGTTAAAACACATATTTAGAACCTATTTAAAGGGAAAAAACTAAATTATACCTATTGGGGGATGGATTCCTAATACAACCTCCAAATTTTATAAAATTGGCCTTCAACTTGTAGATCCTTGCTCCTCTTTGTAGATCCTTGTTTCGTTCTTGTAGATACTTGCTCTAATAGCCTCCAATGATTATATGGAAAGGAATTGAAAAGAAATTTGGTGGAGATTTGATAGAATTTGGTTGAGGGAAATTCTAGATCTAGATTTGGAATAAAAAATAAAGAGAGAGAAAGTTTTCATCCCCTTTATATAGGCCTCTGTTGCCCCCTCCCTCAAGCTACTATGTAGAGTCTAAAATATCCCTTGGGACCTCTCATGAAGAAATTAATTAAGGAGGGAAGGTTCTAGTCTAATGGATTTAACTTAACAAAAAATTTACTGTACCGATAATAAATTTATATTAATTAAATATAGCGATAGAAGTTTGGTAAATTTTGAAATAACGATAGATATCGCCAGTTGGGTTGGCAAAAATTTGGAGATTAATTTTCGCCAACCCAGTTGGCAAAAATCCGACCAAGAATCCGACGTGTCCCAAAAAAAAAACCAAAAAAACCATATTTTCGCCAACCGAGTTGGCGAAAGTTGGGTTTATGGTATTTTTGGGTATTTTTTATTTAGTTTTTTTATGGGTTTATTTGTTTTTGTTTTTTTTTGTGGTTTTTTTTATTTCTATAAATTCTTTCTGCTATTCATTTCTCACTCAATTTAACATCCAGAATAAAATATGTTATCATTGAACAAAGAAAAAAAAATAAACTGTAAGAATATTACGTCTGCCGTCGAGCAAACTTCGAACGGCCATAACTATTTGTTTTAAAATTATTTTTTGTCAAACAATAGGTCGATTTGTATGTTTTCGACGAGAGTAACACAATTTATGTAGAGAGAATTTTCAACCGAAGTAAGACGCACATGTTACAGGCAAAAATATAAATTTTAAAACTTTAAAGTATCATAACTTTTGATTGAGAAATTTAAACAAGGTCCAGTTTGTGCCAAAATTATCGTATCAAAAAGTACTTCGGGATAAACGGTTCTACCGTTTGACGGACTTTCCAAATTTTTAGAATCGAAAAAATTAATATTTTGACCACAAAATTTTACTTTTGGTAATTTTATTTTCAAATTTTTTTATTATATATACTAATTTGTTATTATCTATACTAATATGAATGATAATTAGTTTGTTATTTGTTTTAGTTATCTATACTAATTTTTGGAGGTCAGAAATTTAAAAAAACCAAATTAGTGTTGTCAAAAATTTTAAAAAAATAACACAAAAAACCAACACAAAAAACCCTAAAAAACAAACAAAAAAATAACACAAAAAATTAAAAAAAATTATTACGTTACAGTAAATTTTCTGAAAGAAGAGAAAAAAAAACTGTTGTCAAAATATGAACGTTACAATATGAACATACCCAGAAAATAAACCAACCAAAAAATAACAACCAAAAAAATTAAGCCATTGTAAATATGAACGTTACAATTTGAACGTTACTATAGCAGAGTTACTGTTAACATACCTATAAAATAAACCTACAAAACAAAAAAACAAAAAAAACACACACACAAAAAAGCAACACAAAAAAAACAAACCAAATAAACCATAAAAAAATCAAATAAAAAATCCCAAAAAACCAAAAACCCAATTTTCGCCAACTGAGTTGGCAAAATTTTGGGAAACCAAATTTTCGCCAACTGAGTTGGCAAAATTTTGGGAAACCAAATTTTCGCCAACTGAGTTGGCGAAAATATGGTTTTTTTTTTTTGGTGACACGTCGGATTCGTGGTCGGATTTTCGCCAATTGGGTTGAAGAAAATCAAGTTCTCCAAATTTTTGCCAACCCAATTGGCGATATCTATCGTTATTTCAAAATTAACCAAACTTCTATATTTAATTAATATAAATTTATTATCGGTACAGTAAATTTTCTATTAACTTAATTAATTCATCCTCCTAATGAATGGGCTTACGATTGGGCTCAAATCTAACTACAATTAAATGTTGGTCCATGGATCTAAACTAACTAGTTAGGTCCACTAACACAAGTTCAAAAATAAATCTAACATGCTAACAATAAATAAATAATAAAATAAATAAATATTCAACATGCACAATATTTAATTAATTACCAGAAGACTAAAATACCCTTTCCTAGAAAAACGGTTATATGACAACGTAGAGATTGCACCACAAAGAGGTACTGTTGCTACTGCTACTGATGCTTTTACGTGGGCGGCTAAGACGTACGGCGACAGTTGAAGTCGTCGACGGTGGCGCTGGGTTGGTCGTTTGGAGGTGGGGCTCGGTCTGGGGAGTAAGGAATTAGGGTTAGGGTTTAGTTTAAGGTGTTTAATATAGGAGAGGGGGAGTTTCGGAATAAGAGGAGTCGGGCGGGGGAAGGTTACTGTAGCAGGGGAAGGGGGGAGGGGAATCGGTTTCGGGTGTGAGTGGGTTTCAGGTTTAGGGTTTATGGTTTAGAGTTTAATATTATTATTAATTATATATATATATATATATATATATAGTTTTGAACCTCAAAATAATTTCCTAAAAAATTTATATTATTATAATAATAGTTGTACACCCAAAAATATATTTTTTGTGTAATATTTATAATTAATTAAATATACATAAATAACTATCCAAGTTAATAAATCAATTTATATTTTCTAATTAGCTAAAAAAATAATAAAAATTCTTCCTTAATCTCAATAATTACATAATACCAATAAGAAAATAATAATAATTAAAAATTTATAATTTATAATTTATAATTTATAATTAAAAAATTAAAAAAATAGGGGGTTTACATAAATATTGCTACTTTAATGCCAAAGTCTAGAGGCTTTCCAAGATTGCCCCATCCAAGTTTATTAAACTTGAAAAATCTAGAGGATATAATAAACTCTCATCCACTTATGGAGGTATCAACTCATTTAAATGTCTTCTCTTTAACCATTAGTTCAATTTACCTACATGTTATGCCTGAGAGAGAGAGAGAGAGAGAGAGAGAGAGTATGCATAATACATTAGTTAGTATTCTATGCATAATATGTTGGAGTTTATTGAGATTGATCTCCAAAAAATAGTCCCACATCCATATGGCAACCCCAAGTGTGTATTCAATATAAGATTATTTTATAGACTTGTGCACATAGGGAGTAATAGCCCATATGGTTGGTATGGTGGAGTTTTTTTTCCTAGAGGGCAATTATCAAGATCTCTAAGAAATATATATATTTTTTGTCACTCATTTCTTCAAAATTTCCCTTAGGAACTGGGCCCCGAAGAGGCCTGGTGATTAGTACTCGGGTGAAGGGAGCAAAGTGGTGCTTTGATCGCGCACTTTGTGTTAGCCCAATATTTATATTGAGTTTTTGAATATGGCTAATCGATTAATTTTAAATTATCATAATCGATCAATCACTATAGTAACTTTTACTTAAACTCAATATTGTCTATATATGCATTAATATTATAATATTTGTCTCTGTATATTGCTTTGTTCGTCTAACGTGTATGTGTAGAAAGCAATAAGAAATATCATCATAGACATATACTATGAAGAAATGATGATGAGCCTAAGACGGCGTTATGCCAGAAGATGTCTCTGAACCGTCTATGACTTATCCGGAGTCTCGCACTCGGGGGTTCCGCTGTCCGGTTAGCGGACGGGGATCGAGGGGGCAACGCCCCTCGTGGGGGTTCAGGGGCGAAGCCCTTGAAAGTTATTCGGATTTCCAGATATGTTCATCTTTGGACATCTGCCATCAAGAAAAAATGCATCTTCAAGTCAGCAGACATTTCAGAAGATTGGTATCATCAAGTGCTCTTGGGTTTTCAATAATATAATTTAATATTTATTGAGTCTAGGACTTATGTATATCGAGTCACACCGGCATACTCAAAGTCCACTCAAATAGCCTGAAACTTATTCACCTGTACAAACCCAAAATCAGACCAAAACTAACCTGAACCAAAGCTAAGACCATTCTGAAATAGGCCAACTGAACTCAGTCCGAACTCTGGCCGAACTCGGACCGAACTCGGTCTACCTTAAGTACATAATCTGGCAAGATGTTAATCCCTAATTTTGTGGTTCCAATGTTTAAAAATTCAAAATATCTAGATCGAACTCTGCTCCAATTTGGTTTATTAATACCTTATAAATATGAGACTCGTCTCACAGTATTCATATTTTATACAGATATGTATTTTGTTCTATTTATTAAATTTTATTGGTTCTCGAGGTAGCTCAGAATTCTCAAAAATTAAAACTTTACTACCTGACGGTATACTACAGTATACAGACGGTACACCGATCCTGGAGATATTTATTTCACTTTTTGATATTTCTCTATATATAGTACTTGATTTCTTTTCTTTTCTCTTTTTTCTTTTCTCTTTCTCTCTCATCTCTTTCCCCTTTCTCTCTTGAGCTTGGAGCTTGGTCTTGAGAACTGGAGTATAGTTTCTAAACCCCTTCGAGGTGGTGGAATAGAAGATTTAGGCTGGGAGCTCGCTTTAGGCAAGTACACCTTGCCGATTTTAGTACCGACATGTACCATAAGAAGATGGAAATCATGCTAGAAATTCTTCTATGCGAGATTCATATTGAAGATAAAGCAATGGGCTAAATCAAACTAGAAACTTTGTCCAAATAGTTTGCTAAGCCAAATATGGTATATTCTAGGGATTCCAAGAGGAAGCATAAGACTTTCTGCAATAAAAAAGAAGGATTTTAACCATTTGAAGGTGAAATCTGCTTCTTTAAACACAAGTCCAGCAGCGTTAGGGCTTGTTTCAACTATAGAATGAAGGAACGCTTCAAGAAGGACTGCAGGTCCAAGCCAAACCAAAACTGGGTGGACACATATGCATCTGGCAATGTGTATTCAAAGATGGAATTGTTCACCACTTACGAACCTACTGTGAGAAGGGCTCGATGGTCAACATATCTCAACCTGAAGTTTTAGGGATCGAAAAAGTGTTGTTGAAACTTAATTCGGGGAAATTACTTACCAGGGTGAAAGTGAATCAAGTACCGGTCTTTGCCAAGAACTTGATCTCAGGGAGTCTCTTGTGCAATGCAAGCTTTAGGATGGACATAATTATTGGCCAAATGATGATGTCCTACAAAGGAGAATACTTCGAAAGGCTTTATGTTCCAAATGAATATTTAAATTGCAACTTGTAGCTCCTTCTAAAAGTGTTAATGATGTGTCTATTTTTTGTTACTCCTTTGAGTTATGGCATTATAACTAGGATATTTTTAATTATAAAATACTAAATAAAATGTCTAGTCTAGGCCTCATCTCCAAATGTTGGGTCAAGGAAGTGGAGAAATGTGAAGTCTATACGTAGACTAAAATTATAAGGAAGCCGTTCAGACGGATGACTGAAGCATAGATTCTCTAGAGTTGGTGCACTCAGATATTTATGACTTCAATCACTTCTCCATAAATTTTGGGATGAAGTACTTTATTACCTTCATTGATGACTTCTTTAAATATGTATTAGTCTATCTTCTTAAATTAAAAGATAAAGCATTGAAGAAGTTTAAGTACTTCAAGGATGAATTTGACAATCAAACATGAGAGTAACTCAAGAGATACAGAAGCGATCAAGGCAAAGAGTATCATTCCCTTGAATTCTTATCGTTCTGTAGAGAACATAGAATTGTCAATGGTATAACTGCTTCATATTCTAGCCAATCTAATGGAGTATCAAAAAAGAAGAATGAGACATTGATGGAGATGATAAACTCTATACTAGTTGTTGATCTTCTAAACAACTTCTGAGGAGAAGTTGCACTAAGGGCTACCTTTATTCTCAATAGAGTACTATTTGCACAGTCAGACATCACTACTAATAAACTCTTGTTCAAGGTTAGACCCAACTTGAATGTCAATCAAGTATGGGGGTGTCTGGCGTATGTGAAGCTTTCCAACATCAAGATTCAAAAGATAGAAATAAAGACTACGAAGACTACATTCCAAGGTTATGCCGAAAAGAGTGATGCTAAGAAGTTTTTTGATATAGAATAAAATTATATAGTTGAATCTCACGATGCTAAAATATTTCAAGACATGTTTTCCTGGCATATGAACATTATTCTTACAGATATTTCAGAGAATATTATATGATCGAGGAGGCTAGTACTTCCAAAGAAGCTATACAGTCCAAGAGGATATTATCATTGAAGAGATAATATATGAACCAAAACTTCTTGAGTCGCCCGCACGTGCAGAGGCTGAAGGATTTGGGGAAGACCTTGTCACCTATTATATTGAAGCAAATCCAACTACCTATGATGAGGTGATGAAGACCAGAGATATTGTTTTCAGAAGAAGCCAATAAATAACAAGAATGACTCCATAACATCCAATAACACGTGGGTGTTAGTCAATCTTCCTAAAGGAGAAAAACCTATCAAATATAAATGAATATTTAAGAAGAAGATGAAGGTAGACAAAATAGTTAATAAGCTTAAGACTAGGTTGGTAGCTAAAGGTTTTTTTTTTCGAAGCATGGATCTACTATTTTGACACATATGGTCTAGTTGCGCAAATGACAACTATTAGGTTACTGATTTCTTTGTGTATAATTCACGAGCTAGCAATCCATCAGATGGATAATAAAATAACATTCCTAAATAGAGACATGATCGAAGAGATTTACATGAAGCAACCATAAGGGTTTGTCATCAAGGGTCTTGAAGACAAAGTGTAAAAATTGGTATGATCTTTGTATGGTCTAAAGCAAGCTCCCAAGATTTGGTATTAGAAGTTTGATAAATTGATCAAATTAATGGCTATATTATTGGAGAGACTAATAAGTATGTATACACCAAGTTTGATGATGGAAGAGGAGTTATTGTGTGTCTCTATTTAGATGACATGCTAATCCTGGATACGTATCTAGAAAGCATAACAGAGACAAAGAAGCTTCGCTCATCCAAATTCAGTATGAAGGACATGAAAGATGCTGATGTTATCTTGGGGTTAAAGCTCCTCTGGGCTTGCTCTATCACAAACTCACTACGTAAAAAAGATGCTCATACGCTATGGACATTAGGATCTTCCTAGGATCGATACTACATATAAGTATGACAAGAAGTTGAAGCCAAATCAAAGGTAAAATATTAGGAATTTAGAGACTCAAGCATCATTGGTAGTTTAATATATGCTACAAGTGCCATAAAACTTGATATTGCTTTCATCGTAGGGATGATGAGTTACTTCACCAGCAATCCATGTGTAGAACACTCAACAAATATAGAGAAAGTTATGAGATATCTCAAGAAGACTCAGAAGTTTGTACTATACTACAACGGTTACCTGACTATGGTGGAAGGCGTCAGAGATATAAGCTAGTAAACGGAAGAAAATAGTGAAAAGGTCCATAACAGGATATATCTTTTCTATAAGATGAGCTGATATATCTTAGAAGTTAAAGAAGTAGACTTTTCTCTCTCACTCTTCTATGGAGTCTGAGTTCTATGCTCTGACGGCTATAGCGGATAAAGCAGATTAGCTTCGAAAGCTCATGTATGATCGTTCTATAGTTGATATATAGATTCTGGTTAATCTACTACAACAATCAGATGACTACAACAGTGGCATCTAATAATCTGTTTAATGATAAGAAGATAACTATGTTACTTCGTCATATAGCACTAAATGAGTGCATCAATGATGTCATTATTGTAGTATTTGATGTTCGGAGCCAAGAGAATCTGGTAGATCCATTCACTAAAGGCCTTAAAAACCTACTGGTCGAGTGCATAACAAAAAAGATGGATTTGAAGGATTTCTGTTATTACAACTTTTTAATTCTACATAAAGTATTGTATAGTATGTCAGTTTCACGAAGCCTTCATCCACCAGCCATCAAAACAGTTACATCTATTGACTACTTTCTGGCCATTCGAAGCTTGGGGCATGGATATAGTCGGTCCCATCAGCCCATCGTCGACAAAAGGATAACGATTTATTCTTACAATAATAATTACTTCTCTTAGTGGGCTGAGGCTTTGAATGTTGCAAACTTCCTCAAATACCACATGATATACCATTTTGGAGTTCCCTAGCAGATCATCTACGATAAAGGCCATCAGTTTGTGAGCCAAAAAAAAATTTTGTTCTGTGACAAATTTAGGATCCAGAATATCGCTTCGACGGCCTATAATCGAGCGACAAATGGATTAGCAGACGCCTTTAACAAGACAATCATCAAACTGCTAAAAAAGTTTGTCTCAGCCAATAAATAGGACTCGAATAAGAAACTTGGTCAATGCTTTGGGCTTATTGTACTACAATTCGGACACCAACGACTAATACACCATATTCCTTGGTATACGAAAGTGAGGCCATCATCCTCCTAAAAATCCAGATCCTAACTCTTTGAACAGCCCTAGCTGCCAAATGACTACTAAAGAGAATGATCAGCAATGCCTGCGGGAGCTAGAAGTGCTCGTTGAGAAATGTCTACAAGAACAACAACGAATTAAATTATCTCAAGCACGCATTTTTATAGCCTTTAACATAAGGGCCAAGGAGAGAACGTTCCATATTGGTGACTTAGTCCTCGCAGTAAGACGACCCATGGTCATGACATATAAGTGCAAAAAAAAATTCTAGCCCAAATGGAAAGGTCCCTTCATAGTGGAATCAATGTTCTCCAATGATGCTTATCGTCTAGTCACTAAGGATGGTGATCTGCTCATAATGTCTATCAAAAAAAAAGTTTCTAAAAAAGTATTATGCGTGACCCCACCAGGTTATGCCATTTCTATCCATAATCAAACTTCTCAACTTTTTGCTTCCTTCTACCTAATCCCCAAAGTTTTGGTATATCAAAAAAATTGATCATCCTCCAACGATATAGTGTCTTATAGCAAGACTTCTAAAACATAAGTGAGGTTATCTTCCACAGTTAAATATGTTCATGCAATACATACTTACCTATTCGTCATCAACTATGGATATCATGACTTGGTCCCACTTTTGGGATACGTGTACGTGTCCAAGCCCAGCCTACACTGAAGCATCGACGGTAGTACACTATCTATGATACACAATGGTCCATAACAAGTAATCATGCAGCAGTCATAGTGAACAAGTATAATAAAGGTGAACATAAGCAAGTAACTGAGACAGACTATCAATCGTGCACAAGTATTAATCTTTGTGAATCAAGAACTATAACAACATGGAGTATGAAGAAGTAACTAAAAAGATGACACAAAGATAGATGTAGTACAAAACAAATGCAAAATAGGTCATAGCGATACTTGCCTGCTCTGGACGATGATGAAGTCACAGACTCAAGACGTCGTAGGCCCGATCTACCCCGTCACAAAATTTGAAACAAGTTAGATTTACAAAAGTAGCTAAATATATTTCTACATTAATTTTGAATAAAATAACCTAAAAAACTATTTTAATGTTAAACCTAAATTTTGGGCAAAAGAAAATCAGGTTTATGAATTCGGGATCCGTGGCACACAAATCGATGCTTTTCATTGACCAAAAGTCAACTGACACAAAACCTAGAATTGATTACGGAATCCTGTAGGTTCAATTGCTACATGAACGTTGAAATTTATGGTTCATCGAATCTCGAATCTATAAAAAGACATTCCCAATATGGCATACATATTGCAATTTTGTTGGCTCACTAGTTGTCCCTATGTTCAACGAATTAAACAGAATAATAAACTAAATTATTAAATTATGGAAAAATATATATGAGTATTTTTTGTGTCAGCTTTTCGAAACTTCAAATGGTTCATGAAAATGAGTTCGGGATCTCCCGGAATCTCGAAAATAATAAAACATATCAATTTTTGGACAACTAGCACTAATGGATATTTTTAGAAAAATAGGTCTAAAGTTTTATGAAACTAATTAAATATTTAGAAAGGATACCTAGATACGGTTCTAACAAAAGAAACTGGAGCAGATTTGGAGTTCAGAGCTGGTCGCAACGGCTTTTCGAAGATTACGAAACCCTGGAAATAATTTTCCTTTACTCTTTCTCTCTCCTCTCTCTTAATTAATGCTGGATAATGAATAAAGTATAGAATTTTCATATAGAGGGAAAGGGAAGCAACTGCTTATGTCGGCTCTACTATGTGGCAAAAATATTATAGCTCCCGCTCCCGATCGAGCGGTCGAGAGGAAAGCGGCTAACGCTAAGTCGAGTCCGACTCCAATTTAGAGTTCGGCTCTTAGCCGAACTCGAAAAGGGACCGTAGTTAGGGCTGACTCTAACTATGCCCATCGCTGACAGCGGGGTCCGTGCTGTCTCCGCACAACCACTAACACGTGGGACTAGCGTCTGATTGTGTAATCTTTTATGTTTTTTTAGTTTTTAATTTTAGAAACTAATTAATTATTTATTTTAATCCTATTTAACTCCAAATAAATCCTAAATAAATTTAAAAATATCCTAATAAATTATAAAAATATATTTATGCCTACTGACCCAAAAATAAAAGTTTGGCACCAAAATATTTCCATATGGTCCTACAATAAATTTTGAAAACCCTAAAAATTTATGTTTGTCATGCCGTAGTACCGAAATACGGAGACAGACATGGCTAGCTATCCCGTACAAGGTATTATATGTAGTATGGCGATCACGGCTGTAATAAGCAAAGGGGTGTACACTATAATTAAGTCACATAGGGTCACTTGAACATCTATGTCTCAATCAATCAAATAAGAACAGTAAACATAGAGCATATATGATAAAGCAATAAGGTGTCCCAAAAGCTTTCTCAAAATATTTTGCAGACCAGCTGTGCAAAATAAGAAGCATATATGATAAAGCAATAAGGCGTTCCAAAAGCTTTCTCAAAATATTCTGAAGACCAGCTATGCAAAATAAGAAGCTGGTAGAGTAGCTAAAGTATTTCAAATTACGAGGAATATGAAAACTTTGAAGGGGGTCTTGTAGAAGCATAAAATATGCTGGAAAATTATTCGCGTATTTAAAGTCAAAACCCCCAACATACATGAAGTCCCTCTCTGCGTAAAACAGAGCTTCAAGATTATTTGGCATAAAATAGGGCTTCAGAGCTGTCTGCGTAAAATAGAGCTTCAAGGTGGTTTGGCGTAAAATAGGGATTCAGAGTTGTCTGCGTAAAACAGAGCTTCAAGGTGGTTTGGCATAAAATAGGGCTTCAGAGCTGTTCATGTAAAACAGAGATTCAAGATTGTTTGGCATAAAATAGGGCTTCAGAGCTGTCCGCGTAAAGCAGAGCTTCAAGGCTGTTATGCGTAAAAGGTTGCTATACCTTCCTGCGTAAAGTTTAAAATACGTTGTTTTTAATGCAGCGTAAAGTTGTACGAGGAACTCTTCGTATTCCTCGGATGAATTTGTCAGTCGAATCAGTGAACCTGACATTTGACAAAAGTACTGCACGATGATCGAGAGAACGGCTGTGATGATGATTTTGCACAGAGACCCAGGTTATCATTTTGTAACATATTTTTGATACAAGTCGTTTTTACGCATTCAAAGAAAGAAAAATGGAGTCTTCTGAATATGCTGCATATTCTACTTTGACAGAAATAAGTTTTTACGCTCAAGACAAGGCAAAATCAGACGCCACGTTAAAAGCTGTTTCTTGTACAGAGCTCGAGGCATATCTCTGCATTTTATGCACAAGATTGAGGCATATCTATGCATTTAATGCACGAGATTTTGTTCTATTTTTAAAAAAATTTATGACTGGGGAGAGCTAAGACTGTGACTAATACGCTCACATCACCATCCTTGCATTTTACTCCAACCAGGCTATTTTTAACTATAGGAGTACGTCGTATGCTATCTCCTCGAAATATGCCAACTCGGCTATATTTGCAAAGGTACATTGATAAGGCTATTTAGCCCAGAATACGCTCAAGACCTCAGTCGTGAAAGATAATTGGCTATTTTACGCTGGTTATCTATTATTCATGAATCATCAAGTTTTACGCAGGGGCAGTTACCTACGTGGCTTGCATGCCATGATCTTCGAGAAGCAGTTATACGCATTTCCTTATAAAGGGATACGTGTCATACACAGATTCAGAAGATTATTTGAACGTGGGTAGCAGTTGTCATAACCGCAGCGTAAAGGAGACAATCTTCTTCACAGTTTGGCCTTTTATGCCAACAAGACAGTTATTTGGCTTTTACGCCAACCAAGCTATTTTCAACTATAGGAGTACACCGTATGCTATCTCCTCGAAATATGCCAACTCGGCTATATTTACAAAGGGGCAGTAACCTACGTGGCTTGCATGCCATGATATTCGAGAAGCAGTTATACGCGTTACCTTATAAAGGGATACGTGTCATACGCAGATTCAGAAGATTATTTGAACGTAGGTAGCAGTTGTCATAATCGCAGCGTAAAGGAGGCAATCTTCTTCACAGTTTGTCCTTTTACGCCAACAAGACAGTCATTTAGCTTTTACGCCAACCAGGCTATTTTCAACTATAGGAGTACGCCGTATGCTATCTCCTTGAAATATGTCAACTCGGCTATATTTGCAAAGGGGCAATTACCTACGTGGCTTGTATGCCATGATTATACGTGTTACCTTAAAAAAGGATACATGTCATACGCAGATTCAGAAGATTATTTGAATGTGGGTAGCAGTTGTCATAACCGCAGCATAAATGAGGCAATCTTCTTCACAGTTTGGCCTTCTACGCCAACAAGACAGTCATTTGGCTTTTACGCCAACCAGGCACTTACTTGATTAATCTCTATAAATAGAGACCCCTGCTACCTACGTTCGAAGGGGGTCATAACCCCTGGTCACAGGGTAAAGGAGGGGGGAATTGGTTTTGGCTGACAACTTTGGCAAAAAGAATTTGATCCTACTTGCAACTTTCCTCTGGCCAGCTTTTGCCTTCAGTTCATATAAAGTTTGAAGCTTCTTCTACAGCACTTCTTCATCATCGTGTAGTCCAAGGAACAAAGTGATCGACTGCAGATCAGACTTCCATAGCAATACTTTCCCAGAATTATTTTATTGTCCTTAAATATCCTCGTATAGGTTTATTTATACTTTTCTCTTTTCTCATTTGTAAGCAAAAGTAAGCAAGGGGTCTTGGGACCTCAAATTTCATATAAACTTTTTTTATCCAAATAAAATGGTGACTCTGCTGGGGACAGACTTTCTCCTCTGACGAGAAAGCAATTGCTCAACACGATGTTATATCCATCGGATCGACGAAGAAGACTTTGGTCGTCCAGTTCGATCAATCTGCCTATGAAGACATGCTTCATGCAGGGGGTAGTTCTTATTCCTCCTCTATCCATAACAACAGGAAGCTGTGTAAAGTGTGGATGCCTAAGACGTCATCTATCCTTCCTGTTGGGGAATAAATTTCTCCTCTGACGAGAAAGCAATTGCTCAACACAAGGTTGTATCCATCGGATCGACGAAGAAGACTTTGGTCATCCAGTTCGACCAATCTGCCTATGAAGATATGCTTCATGCAGGGGGTAGTTCTCTTTCCTCCTCTGTCCATAACAACAGGAAGCTGCGTAAAGTGTGGATGCCTAAGACATCCTCTACCCTTCCTGCAAGTTTTTATTCACTGATCAACAAAGTTGTGACAATACAGCCAACATTCCCTGTGCATAAAACTTTGTCTCCCGTCTATGACATGGTAGACAAAACTTCTGGCAATGCCTCAGTGCCAATCCAGAAGTCTCAAACACGCCCTACGCGTAAACCTTTGTCTCCCGTCTGTGTTGTGGTAGACAAAACTTCTGGCAAGGCCTTAGTGCCAATCCAGAAGTTTCAAACACGCCCTGCGCGTAAAATTATATCTCCTGTCTATGATGAGACAGATGTATCCTTTGATAACATCTGACAAATTCTTTAATCTCTAAGCTTTTATGCCTACAAGAGAAGAAAGTTTCCACTTTACAGATTACGCGTGACACTGAAAACCGTTTGAGGATTTTCCCTGTTTTACGCGAACCTATGCAAAAATCCAAATTACGCCAGGATAGATCTGTCCACGTAAAGAAGATTCATTTCATGGGAAGGTACACTCCTCAGACAGATGATGGGTCATATGCTGCTCATATGGGTGGACTATTGTATTCCTATGGCAGAGAAAGGGTTATGGTTCCTAATCTACACATTCCTACTGATGTAAAAAGACAGAATAAGTCTTCTTCTTCTTCTGGTAATCTCCCTGATTTACGTGAATTCTTGATCCAGAAATGCAAAGACAGGTGATCTCCTAATATGTCTCTCCACTATCCCCACAGAATCATATCTTACCATGTACACATTACCTCTGAATAAGATATGTCCAGAACTTTTCCATGTCCATATCACCTCTGAGTAAAGTTCGTGCTTCGACTTTGCTGCTATCATGTTCACATAACCCCTGATAGTGCTAGTTGTTTCAGCTTATTATACATACATAAGGTACGCCATGGGTAATAAGTCCACAACCCAAGAGTCTGCCATGTCCATATTACCTCTGAGCAAACATTCTGGCCTTGACCATCGATTATCACGTCCATATTACCTCTGATATCGATTGTCTTCCAACTTATCATCCGTACCCAATCTGGAGTATGCCAATAGTGTTAAGTCCACAAAAACTACCACTTACATATTACATCTGGCAGGGCTTGCCTCAAACCTATTACTTGCACTAACATGCACAAAAAGTAACGGGTCTACAAAACCTATTGTCACGACCCACACCCGGTTTAGGGGCACGAGTGCGTGGGTACATCCAGCCTACGCCGCAGCATCGGCGATAGAACGCTGTCTAGGTCAAGTACTATCTAAACAAATCTCACGCTAGTATCCAACTCCATAAGGAGACTCGGATAACACTAAAAATTAACAACATACTCAATCACAACTACAGCACGATAGGAATTTGAAGAAATAAAGAATACAACACAAGTCTAATGACAAAATAATCATACCTGTAATCTGTAACATCCAATCCCCAAGTGTATCAGAAACCAGTCTACTAAGGTCACAGTCTGGAAAAATATTTTCCAGTCAGGAAGGAGCAAAGTACATCTCTAAATAGCAGTTCTATATTAATGACATAAACTATGTAGCAGTTCTAGATGGAAATATACCAGATGCATGTATAGGTACGAGAAATGTACAATGAAAGAAATACTGAAAATACTATAAGTAAATGCAGGAAAAGAAACAATATGTCAATGAGCAAGAAACCTATGACTAAGTGTGTGAGTACTAGCTTTAACATGTGATCGGCTTGGGAACTTGATCAGGCTGGTTACATGTGATTAGCTATGATTCATGGAAGGTCAGGCTAACCGTTGGTTAGCTATGATGCATGGAGAGGTCAGGCTAATCACACGTAACAGCTATGAGGCATGGAGATGGTCAGGCCGCACCCGACGTGAGATGTGGGGTGAGCTATGATGCATGGATAGTTGGGTATGATCACATATCTACACTAAAATACTCCCCAACCCCCGACTGGTATAGTAGATCAAATCATGGTACGCTATGGCACGGGATTCCCTAGGGAGATAGCAATTCTCCCCGGGTCTCAGTGTCTGTACATGCACAAGATATCAAGGAAACAAGTCTTGTACAAGCTACACCATAAATAAGGAATAACATCTCATGACGAGACCCGTGTATACCAATCCGTGTAACCAACGTGTCAAGAACATGGATATTTACACTAGATACAGTGAACATAGGAGATATCATAAATTAGAAACTAATCAGAGAATGTACTCGCCTTGGGTCCTTAGCTGTCAATACCAATGTCCTGTTCCAGAGTGTCGCCTGGAGGAACCAACAGTCCTAATGACATAACAAAATAATACTTGTATCAGATGCTACGCTAACACACAAATTCATGAAGTCAGAGGCTCTGCCAGATATGGCACTGGTCAATCTAGGGTCATCTGGTAGGGATATATAAATATACATATATAAGCCTATCAGTAATTTGTACAAAATACGTATATAATATATACACTAAATAGATGTATATAAATATATATATATATATTCGTAAACCAAAATATATATTTGTATCTATACAATCAAATATATATATAATTATACCAAATCATACTTATACTATATACAGGTAACTATATCGACTTACATTTATATATATAAAAACCAATACAACATATAGATCTACATACATATACCAATACAAAAATATAATCTACATATATATATATTCATACCAAAATTATATACAAAATATGTATAACTGCATACTCATTTTATATATAAAAATATTAAGTATACCAATAAATAATCACTTACATATCCTGAAATCTACATATACATAATTAATATCCACCATTCATTATATTAACTATATACACTATTCATTACCTTAATTATAATACTATTCATTATATTAGTTATAACTACTATACATTATATTAGTTATAAATGAGGGAATGAGGAACAGGAAACTCACAGCAATGGGGTCGGCCGGCCGCCGGAGTACGGCAGGAGGGGCTCGGCTGACAGGGAGTGGGGTCGGCCTGGAGTTCGACGCCGGTCGGAGTGCAGGGGGCCGGTGCACACAGCAGGGGAGGGGAGTTGAGAGGAGAGGAACTCGGCTCGGGGAGGAGTTCGTGAGGGCCGCCGGAAGAGGAGGGAGGTCGGGGAGCAGCCAGCGCCGGAGTTTGGCCGAGGTGGATCTGAACAGTGGAAGCCGGGTGGCTGTCGCAGCGGGTCGAGAGGTGGAGGAGAGCTGGACGGGAAGAGCTTGGCCGGTCGGTGGGCTCGGGATGGCCGCTGGACCGCCGGAGGTCGGGTTGCCGAGGGAGCGCGGGGTTGGGGCTCGGCCGGAGAAGATGATGGATGTATGGATGGATGAAGCCTGTGGTGGTGGTTGTTGATAATGGAAGGAGGAGATGGAGGGAGGAATGGCAGAGGGGAGTCTGCCGAGGTTCAGTCGGAGCGGGATTGACAGCGGTCGCCGGAGGGCTGGGCTCGGGCTGACCGGACTGACAGCGGGCCGCCGGACTGCAGTCGGGTGGAGCTCGGGGAGAACAGCAGAGGGAGAGGGCCGCCGGGTTCAGAGGGGGCCGAGAAGCACAGGGGGTGAACAGGGTCCCCAGTTTCCCCCCCCCCCCTTAACTATTTGAATTTGAATTCAAAAAGTAAAAGAAGAAGAAGAAGGAGAAGAAGAAGAAGAAGAAAGGAAAGAGAAGGAGAAAGAAAAGAGAAGAAGAAAGGAAGAAATTTTTCCTCCTACGGTTGAGGTTGAGGATGGAGGCTTGGTTGGGGAAACCTAGGTTTCTAGGGATTAGGGTTGATGCAGATAGGACATTAAATAGGATGAGGGTGTGGGTAAATTAAAGGTGAGGATGCACCCAATTTAATGGGTGGTCCAGATTAAACATGAAGGAAATTATTTTCATGTAAAGTAGAGTGGGGAAAAATGCAATTTGGTCCACAAATAAATAACCTTTCCATTTGGTCTTGGACAAAGGAGTGATGACACCTACAATTGAATAATTGCAACTTAGCCCCTTAAATTCGGGAAATTGCACAAACACATAAAATAACAAAAATTTTGCGGGCAATTCGGTGTCTTGTGTTTTGTAGGGTCAGGGGGCGCTGTAAGTTTGGTGTGGGCTAAAATAGCAGGGCACTGGAATTAAATTGAGATTTCAGAATCGGTTAAAATAGTATCCTCAATTTAATTAGAAATAAAAGCAAGTTGTGTTCTAAAATTAATTAGGAGTACATGTGGCCAAAATCAGGTCAGGTCATCAATACCAATAATGAAGAAGACTCAGGACAGAATATTACCCTAATTTGGGTCGCACGAAAATAGGTCAAGATTGCCTCCAATTTTTGATTGGAACGCACAACGATACAAAATAGGAATTTATTAAATAACGTCCGCGACGATTTTTGTGCGACCAGAAATAATGTACAGAGAGCATAATTATGAGTTGCAAAAATAGCAGAATAGAAGGCGGGCATGTCTAGGGCAAGATTGTGAAATTTGTTGGAAGACAAAAGTCAGGGTACTGCTCCAAATATCGAAGCAAAAGAAATGCACAATAATTAAATAAATTACGGTAATTTATTACAATCTCCAATAAATAAATTATAAATAAAACAATTAATTACATAATTCCACAATTTGGACAGGTTTTCATCTACTGGGCTTCTAGGTCAAGTCTGCTAGCTCAAAACGAATGAACACCATATATAATTATATTTAATTACATATCTCACATATTTATTTATAACAATTAATTATCATGCAATTACTTAATTGTAACTACCATAATATTAAATATTGCAAAAGTCGAAAATACCCCTGTTTTCGGAACGTGGTAGTGACACCTATCACGTCTATTTTACCTCAGATAGGGATTATTTTTGAACTTATTATTTGTACTCAATGTGCACAATGAATAATAAGTCAACCAAAAGTCCACCAGTGGGATATTCTCAATCCAGAGAAAACGGTCACGTCCATATTACCTCTGTCATATTTTTCTTTATCCCCACAGAGTCATATCTTACCACGTGCATATTACCTCTAAGTAAGATATTTCCAGAATTTTTCAATGTCCATATTACCTTTGAGTAAAGTTCTGATTTTCAACTTTCTACTATCACGTTCGCATAACCCCTGATAGTGCTAGTCATTTTCAGCTTATTACTCGTACTTAAGGTACGCCATGGGTAATAAGTCCACAACCCAAGAATTTGCCATGTCCATCTTACCTCTGAGCGAACATTCTTGTCCATCGACTTCCGAGATCTAAATACGGTCTGTCCTAAAGATGAATTCCTTCTTCTCATTACAGACGAACATGAAGAAGCTTCCTCATCAGGAAGTACTGAACAATACATCACTGCATTGGAAACATCACTTAAAGAAATGCATACCATGATGTAGAGTATGCACCAAATGATGGTGACTCAACATACAAACACCAAGTTCTTCCTGGAGTCTCCAGCGGTAAATTCCTGGATTTCGTCATCACTTCCCGGGGTATTCACATAGACCCCGACAAGACCAAGGCCATCCAGGAGATGAATCCGTCAAAGAACCTCTGGAAACTCTGAGGCCTTCAAGAGAGGTTGGCATACATCATGAGGTTCATATCAAAACTCTCCATACGTTGTCGGCCGTTCACAAAGCTCATGAAGAAAGGTGTCTCCCTTGTTTGGAATGAAGAGTGCCAACGAGCGTTCGACAACATCAAAGACAACCTATCAAACCCTTCTGTGGTGGTGGCCCCGGTCATGGGAAAGTCATTTATGCTCAATGTACGCACAATGGATCACTCTCTCGGTGCCCTGTTAGTCCAGAATAGTGATGCAGGCCACGAAAAGGACATATACAACCTCAGCCGGATGATGGTCGCCCCAAAGCATAGGTATACCGCCGTTGAGAAGGAGTGCCTTGCTCTTGTATTCGTTATCCAAAAAAAATTGACATTACGTGACTGGATAGACCATTCACGAGTCAATCCCCTCAGGGTCCTCATGATCAAACTTGGTACTTTCAGTTCCCCCTTGTCTACCTGGGCAATACTATTATCCCCATATGATATGGTGTTAGTCCTACAGAAGGTCGCCAAGGGTCAAGCATTGGCCGACTTTCTGGCAACCCACCTGGGGTCAGAAATCTCAAAGCTATATGAAGAAATTTTAGACGAAGTGGCAGACACCAACGTCACTTCACACGAAGCTATCTGGCGAATGTTCTTTGACGGTGCTTCAAGAGCAGGGCCCACAGGCGACATCATCGCTGGGGTCAAGATAGTGTTGATCTCCCCATATGGCCTCGTCATCAATCGTGCGTACTCCCTTACGGAGCCATGCTCCAATAATGTGGCAGAGTATAACACCCTAATCATCGGACTCCAGCTCGCTAAGCAAGTCGGAGTAGAGTACTAGGAGGCCTACGACGATTCTCAGCTAATCGTCAATCAGGTCCACGGAGTATATGAAGTCCAAAATGAAGACTTAATCCCCTACCACCAAGCTGCACTTGGTATATGAAGAAACATTCGAGATGTTCTTTATTTAGCATGTCCCTCGGTTGTAAAACATTGAGGCTGACGTCTTAACCGAGTTCGCTGATTCCTGGGCAGTACCAAACAACACCCATCAGCTAATCGATGTGATCGGCCAAGAGCTGGTCTATCCCAAGAACAACCTATGCCTGTGCCTCATCTATGCAGCGAAGGTCGACACCGATACTCAGGATTGGAGATTTCCATTCATTGACTATGCAATCGATAGAATTCTCTGCGAGAACCTGAAGGAGGCCACTTCAATCAGGAGACGTTCCCTCCATTTCTATTACGATACGGAGACCAAAATGTTATGAAGGCCTTCTGCTACGATGCTTATCGAACGCAGAGTCTAAATAAGCCTCTCCGAAGCTCAAGACGGCATCTGCGGGGTGCATCAACCCGATTCGAAGCTACATGACCGTCTTCGGAGAATAGGCTACTATTGGCCTACGATGGTAGCAGATACTGTCGATTACGCGAGAAAGTCCCAAGCATGCCAAGTCCACGCAGACTTTATCCACCAGCCATCTGAGTTCCTATACCCAATGGTATCATCTTGGCCGTTTGAGGCGGGAGGAATGGATATCTTTGGGCCAATCAGTCCGCCTTCATCGAAAGGACATTGGTTCATCTTGGCAATCACCGACTACTTCTCCAAGTGGACAAAAGCTGTCACATTCATTAAAGTCAAAACATCAAAAGTAATTAACCTCGTCAAGTATTATGTCATATACTGTATCGGCCTGCCACGAAGGATCGTCCATGATAATGGTCCACAGTTTGCAAGCCATGCGTTCTACTGGTTCTGTGATAAAAATCAGATTCAGAATATGGCATCGACTACCTACAACTCAGCAATAAACGGTCTGGCAAAAGTGTTCAACAAACCATCATAAAGCTCCTCAAGAAATTCGTGTCTTCCAACAAACGCGACTGGAATGAGAAGCTGGGGATATGTCTCTGGGCCTACCGTACAACAGTCCGAACAGCTACTGGCAATACGCCTTTCTCTCTGGTATACAGAAGTGAAACGGTCCTCCCCCTCGAGATCCAGATCCCTTCACTACGAGTAGCTCTCTCCAACCGGCTAACCACGGACGACAACTACCGCCGACAGTTACAGGAGTTGGAATCACTCGACGAGAAATGACTCTTAGCTCAACAACGCATAGAGCTGTATCAAGCGCGCCTCTTTGGAGCCTTCAACAAATGGGTAAAATAGAGAATGTTCCAAGTGGGTGACCCCATCTTAACAGTAAGAAGACCGATGGTTATGACTCACAAGACGGCCTACAAATTCTAACCTATATGGGAGGGCCCATTCATTGTGGAAACCATGTTTTCCAACGGCGTATACCGGCTAGTGAAACCCAATGGCGACTTGCTCATGATGCCTATCAACGGCAAGTTCCTGAAAAAGTACTACATCTAAACTAAACTTGTACTCCCCTCATCCCCAGCGGGACAATCTAGACATACATCTCTATACTCTGGGGTCTTCATCCCCAACAAGTGCCTATGTGCAATATTTTCCTATTCGTTACAAATTCTTGTAAAAGACATCATCTATATCCAGGAGTCCTGGATATGCAACGGATGATGGATCCCAAAAATTTCCCCAGTGAAGCATTCCTCAGGTCCAATCACACACTGCCGCAGTGGCCACTCAAAAACCAATCTCGTTAGAAGCTAGCCATGTACCTATTACCTCTGAACTGTCGTCCAACCAATTTCCCCTGCGGATCATTCCTCAGGTCCACTCGCACACTGTCGCAGTGGCCACTCAAAAACTAATCTCGTTAGACGCTAGCTATGTACCTATTACCTCTGAGCTGTCGTCCCATAAATTTCTCCAGCAAAGATTCCTCAGGTCTACTCGTACACTGCCGCAGTGGCCACTCAAAAACCAATCTCATTAGACGCTAGCCATGTACCTATTACCTCTGAGCTGTCATCCCAACAATTTCTCCAGCGGAGCAATCCTTAGGTCTGTCTATCTTCATGTTCGGATAGACCATACTCAACAAATCACTCCTCAGTAAATTTTTTGGACCTTGGTTCACGTCCATATTACCTCTGAACTGTTGTTCTAACATTTTTCCCTGACCGAGTTAGCTATGTACCTATTACCTCTGAGCTGTCGTCCCACCAATTTCTTCAGCGGAGCATTCCTCAGGTCCACTCACACACTGTCGCAGTGGCCACTCAAAAACCAATCTCGTTAGACGCTAGCCATGTACCTATTACCTCTGAGCTGTCGTCCTACCAATTTCTCCAAAGAAGCAATCCTTAGGTCTATCTTCATGTTCGGATAGACCATACTTGACAAATCACTCCTCAGTGAATTTTTCGGACATTGGTTCACGTCCATATTACCTCTGAACTAATATCCTAATATTTTTTCCTGACCGAGTTTGCCAAGTCCATATTACCTCTGAGCAAACCTTTCGGATTTTGGCTATCGATCATCACGTCCATATTACCTCTGATATCGGTTATCATTTCCACTTATCACCCGTACTCACCAAGGTACACCAGCGGTGTTAAGTCTACAAAAAATAGTCACGCCTTTTGGATTGAAGAATGCCAGGGCCCTTATGTGATTGAAACAACATTTACAAATCGCGCTTACAGATTAGCCAAGCCTAATGGAGATTTGATAATGGCTTCTATCAATGGCAAATTCCTGAAGAAGTATTATGCTTGATCTCCTTTGATTAATGGAGTATGATAAAGATTTTATTCTGATGATACTATACACAAAGATTAGTTGAATCATATTCTATCATGTTCATATTACCTCTGAATAGATATGTTTAATTAATTTAAAACTTCAAAACCTATCATGTCCATATTACCTCTGATAGTATTTTGTATACAAATTTAGTTGGATCATATTCTATGATGTTCATATTACCTCTGAATAGATATATTCAGTAAAACCAGTGACCGAAAGTATATCATGTCCATATTACCTCTGATATCATATTCTATCAAGCCTTGAAGAACGAGTCAAATTTGACCATTTCATGCTTCATTCAAAGTATTTCAAATTACGAGAAATTTGAAAACTTTGAAGGGGATCTTGTAGAAGCATAAAATATGCTGGAGAATTGTCCGCATATTTTACAGTCAAAACCCCCAACATATATGAAGTCCCTCTCTGCGTAAAACAGAGCTTCAAGGTGGTTTGGCGTAAAATAGGGCTTCAGAGCTGTCTGCGTAAAACAGAGCTTCAAGGTGGTTTGGCATAAAATAGGGCTTCAGAGCTGTCCGCGTAAAATAAAGCTTCAAGGTTGTTTGGCATAAAATAGGGCTTCAGACCTGTCCGTATAAAGCAGAGCTTCAAGGCTGTTCTGTGTAAAAGGTTGCTATACCTTCCTGCGTAAAGTTTAAAATACGTTATTTTAATGCAGTGTAAAGTTGTACGAGAAACTCTTTGTATTCCTCGGATGAATTTGTCAGTCGAATCAGTGAACCTGACATTTGACAAAAGTACTGCACGATGATCGAGAGAACGGCTGTGATGATAATTTTGCACAGAGACACAGGTTATTATTTTGTGACATATTTTTTATGCAAGTCATTTTTACGCATTCAAAGGAAGAAAAATGGTGTCTTCTGAATACGCTGCCTATTCTACATTGACAGAAATGAGTTTTTGCGCTCAAGACAAGACAAAATTAGATGCCACGTCAAAAGCTATTTCTTGTACAGAGCTCGAGGCATATCTCTGCATTTTATGCACGAGATTGAGGCATATCTCTGCATTTAATGCATGAGATTTTGTTCTATTTTTAAAATTTGTCATGACTGGGGAGAGCTAAGACTGTGACTAATACGCTCACATCACCATCCTTGCATTTTATGCCAACTAGACTATTTTCAACTATAAGAGTACGCCGTATGCTATCTCCTCAAAATATGCCAACTCCGCTATATTTGCAAAGGTACATTGATAAGGCTACGTAGCCCAGAATACACTCAAGAACTCAGTCGTGATGGATAATTGTCTATTTTACGTTGGTTATCTATTATTCATGAATCATCAAGTTTTATGCAGGGGCAGTTACCTATGTAGCTTGCATGCCATGATCTTCGAGAAGCAGTTATACGCGTTACCTTATAAAGGGATACGTGTCATACACAGATTCATAAGATTATTTGAACGTGGGTAGCAGTTGTCATAACCGCAGCGTAAAGGAGGCAATCTTCTTCACAGTTTGGCCTTTTATGCCAACAAGACAGTCATTTGAATTTTATGCCAACCAGGCTATTTTTAACTATAGGAGTACGCCGTATGCTATCTCCTCAAAATTTGCCAACTCGGCTATATTTGCAAAGGGGCAGTTACCTACGTGGCTTGCATGCCATGATCTTCGAGAAGCAGTTATACGCGTTACCTTATAAAGGGATACGTGTCATACGCAGATTCAGAAGATTATTTGAACGTGGGTAGCAGTTGTCATAACCGCAGCGTGAAGGAGGCAATCTTCTTCACACTTTGGCCTTTTACGCCAACAAGACAGGCAGTTGGCTTTTAAGCCAACCAGGCTATTTTCAACTATAGGAGTATGCCGTATGCTATCTCCTTGAAATATGTCAACTCAGCTATATTTGCAAAGGGGCAGTTACCTACGTGGCTTGCATGCCATGATCTTCGAGAAGAAGTTATATGCGTTAGCTTATAAAGGGATACATGTCATACACAGATTCAGAAGATTATTTGAACATGGATAGCAGTTGTCATAACCGCAGCGTAAAGGAGGCAATCTTCTTCACAGTTTGGCCTTTTACGCCAACAAGACAGTCATTTGGCTTTTACGCCAACCAGGCAGTTACTTGATTGATCTCTATAAATAGAGACCCCTGCAACCTACGTTCGAAGGGGGTCATAACCCCTGGTCATAGGGTAAAGGAGGGGGGAATTGGTTTTGGCTGACAACTTTGGCAACAAGAATTCGATCCTACTTGCAACTTTCCTCTGGCCGACTTTTGCCTTCAGTTCAGAGAAAGTTTTAAGCTTCTTCTATAGCACTTCTTCATCATCGTATAGTCCAAGGAACAAAGTGATAGACTGCAGATCAGACTTCCATAGCAATACTTCCCCAGAATTATTTTATTGTACTTAAATATCCTCCTATAGGATTATTTATACTTTTCTCTTTTCTCGTTTGTAAGCAAAAGTTTCGTATAAACTTTGTTTATCCAATCAAAATGGCGACTCTGCTGGGGACAGACTTTCTCCTCTGACGAGAAAGCAATTGCTCAACACGATGTTGTATCCATCGGATCGACGAAGAAGACTTTGGTCGTCCAGTTCGATCAATCTGCCTATGAAGACATGCTTCATGCAGGGGGTAGTTCTCATTCCTCCTCTATCCATAACAATAGGAAGCTGCGTAAAGTGTGGATGCCTAAGACGTCCTCTATCCTTCCTGCTGGGGAACGACTTTCTCCTCTGATGAGAAAGTAATTGCTCAACACGAGACTGTATCTATCAGATCGACGAAGAAGACTTTGGTCATCCAGTTCGACCAATCTGCCTATAAAGACATACTTCATGCAGGGGGTAGTTCTCATTCCTCCTCTGTCCATAACAACAGAAAGCTGCATAAAGTGTGGATGCCTAAGACGTCCTCTACCCTCCCTACAAGTTTTCATTCCCTGATCAACAAAGTTGTGACAATACAGCCAATACGCCCTGTGCGTAAAACTTTGTCTCCCATGATGTGGTAGACAAAACTTCTGACAATGCCTCAGTGCCAATCCAGAAGTCTCAAACACGCCCTGCGCGTAAACCTTCGTCTCCCGTCTGTGACGTGGTATAAAAAACTTCTGGCAATGCCTCAGTGCCAATCCAGAAGTCTCAAACATACCCTGCGCGTAAACCTTCGTCTCCCGTCTATGACGTGGTAGACAAAACTTCTGGCAAGGCCTTAGTGCCAATCCAAAATTTTCAAACATGCCCTGCGCGTAAAATTACATCTCACATCTATGATTAGGCAGATCTATCCTTTGATAACATCTGACGAATTCTTCAATCTCTAAGTTTTATGTCCACAAGAGAAGAAAGTTTCTACTTTACAGATTACGCGTGACACTGAAAACCGTTTGAGGATTTTCCCTGTTTTATGCAAACCTATGCAAAAATCTAAATTATGCCAGGATAGATCTGTCCACGTAAAGAAGATTCGTTTCATGGGAAGGTACACTGCTCAGACAGAAGATGGATCATATGCTACTCATTGTTTGATAATAAATGAAAGATATAGAAAATAAGGTTTATACGAAACCCGCTCTTTGGTTTACAAACAAGATTGTACAATTAATCCTATACGAGGATGTCGAGTACAATTTTTTAATCTGGGTAAATATTGCTATAGGAGTCTGATCTGCAGTCGATCACTTTGTCCCTTGAACCACACGATGGTGAAGAAGTGCCGTAGAAGACAAAGCAGCTTCGAAGGTTGCAAAAGAGAGTGGATGCTCGATGCCAAAGTCGTCGATCAATACTCTTTGCCTGATCTCTAGATTCTTCTCTCTCAAAGACTCTTCGACTCTTAGTTCCTTGACCTTCTCCTTTTGATCTTCTGTTTTTCGACCTTATTTTTCTCTCCAAGTTTTCGACCTCTTTCCTCTGTCGATAGAGGTCCCTATTTATAGGGTTTTTAGTGACAGTGACCATCAGTCGGCGTAGAAGCCGGGCAGTGGAAAGTATAGCACCTTTTACGCGACGATTATAATAACCATTACCTACGTATAAATGATCTTTTGAATGAGCATGTGACACGTGTCCCATGAAGAGATAATGCGTATAACTGCTGTGAAGACCACGGCATAAATGCCACGTAGGTAGTTATCCCTCGCGTAGAAAAGGTTGGCGTAGAAGCCAATAACTGTCACTATGGCGTAGAAGCCAAATAGTTTATCAAACTGGCATAGAGGCCAGGTAGGCGAAGAAGCCGAGCGGGCATAGAAGCCGAATGGGCATAGAAGCCGAATGGGCGTAGAAGCCTGATGCTGCATGGACAGGTAGCTAGCGTAGAAGATAGCTGATCCTCCTTCCTTGACTGAGGCTTTGAGCGAATTCTGAACCAAATAGCCTTAATACGCACCACTGTGAATGTAGCATGGGCTGGCGTATTGCAGGGAGATAGCATATAGCGTGCTCTTCAAGGCTGAAAATAGCCTGATGGCGTAATGCTCGAAAGTGATGATGTGGACGTTTTAGCCAAAATTACGGCTTTTGGAGATATAATCAAATCTCTTGCATTAAATTCAGAGATCTGCCCCCATCTTGCGCATTAAATGCAAAGGCGTGTCCCGAAGATCTGCCAGCCTTTCGTGCATTAAATACAGAGATGTGCCTCGGGCCCTGTATGAAGAGTAGCTTTTGACGTGGCAGTCTGTTTGTTTTCTGCGGAGTGTAAGAAGCTCACGTCTGCCTGTGTAAAACTAGGCAGCGTATTCCAAAGGCGTGTCTCGAAGATCTGCCATCATTCCGCACATTAAATGCAGAGACGTGCCTCGAAGATCTGTCACCATTCCGCGCATTAAATGGAGAGGCGTGTCTCGAAGATCTGCCGTCTCGAAGATTTGCCATCATTCTGCGCATTAAATGCAGAGTCGTGCCTCGAGCCCTGTACAAAGAGCAACTTTTGACGTGGCAGTCTGTTTGCCTTCTATGTAGCATAAGCAGCTCATATCTGCTTGTGTAAAACTAAGCAGCGTATTCCCTTGTATCCGTAAAAGCGGTTTACGCGAAGGAAATGTCACTAAACGACAGTCTGGGTCGCTGTGCCGCGCAATCATTATAGCCGTCGTCTGGGTAGTCGTGTAGTACTCTTTGTCAGGAGTCAGACGTCAGGTTCACTGCACGATTTGACAGGTTCATTTTGGGGAATACGAAGCATCCCTCGTACACTTCAATGCTGCATTAAAGCGGATGAGTTTTACGCCATAAAGGCGATACAGCATCCCTTTTTACACTGAAGCAGCCTGAACATACTGCATTACCCGGATAGTCCTTGAGCTTATATTTTACGATGTGCTCAGCGGAAAAGCTCTGTTGTACGCCGATGGCTCTGAAGTCGTATTTTACGCTGCCCAGTACTAAAATGCTGCGTATTACTCTTCAGCGTATTTTTTATGCTTCTATAAGACCCCCTTTAAAGCTTTCATATTCCTCGTAATTTGAAACGCTTTGAATGAAGCATGAAACGGTCAAGTCTGACACGTTCTTCAAGGCTGACTTCTTGGCGGATTTATTGGAGATTTGTTGGGATTCAGTGTGATCTCTTTGGCCTATAAAAAGGCTGAGGAGTTAACCTGTTTCTTCCCACACTTTCTTCACCACGCGGAGATGATCGCCGGAGTTCGTCGGGTCGACTTGAGGAAGAAGAAGACCATGTTCTTCCAGCATGCAAGGAGCCAAAAAAGAAGGCGTCTTCGAGCAAATATCCTCTGCAACGATAGATCATGGAAGGATATCATAGCCTCCTTTGTTCGGGATAATCAGCAACTTTGTATGGCGGTTCGTTCAGGAGAGAGGAAGGGTCAGATTCGACCACACAGCTTGCAAGTTGTATTTTCTCCTGTCATTCGTGGACGAGAGCAAACAAACTAGCTCTGTCCTCGAGTATTGAGTTGGGTCAAATACCTCAACTCAATCTAACATGGCGTATGAAGGATGGGCTCTGTACAATTTAGGTAGGCCCAGTTTTGTATCCTCCCGCCATTAATCATTTTCTTGTTAATCGGTCGCAGAAACCAACTAACTGCTGAAGAAGACACAAGAAGATCTCCACCAATGTGAGAACCTGGCAGAACAGATTCTGGGGATGATCTTTTGACGAAGATGAGGAAATCCTTTGTAGACGGGATTTCCCTCATATGTAATCATGAAAATGAAGAAAAACCCTTTGTAGACAGGATTTTCCTCATATGTAATCATGATTTAATAAAATCTTCTTCTTCTGTGCATATGATTATTTGTCATATTTTTTGTTGTGATGAAGTCTGAATATGTGTAGCTTCGACACGTCTGATACCTTTATGCCGACTTTTTTTCTAGAAAGAGTATTAGGTCCCCTCCTGTCTTTTACGCATAACTAACGATACGTAAAAAGCCGCTTTAGCATTTTAAGTCGAGTATTCGAACTGTCCTGCTGTTAGGAATGGGGAGCTGCGTAGAATTCTGAACCGTCATTTCTGATAAGAAGAATTTTTGTTTAGACCATCATTTTCAAGAATGATTTCTCGAAAATCCCTTGGAACAGGGCAAGAAATGGTTGTCAAAAACTGAGTCGCCATCTTAAACTGTAGATGAATATTTAGACTGGATTCTGGATGAACCTCCAATCGACCCAAGAAGAAGAGTAATTTTCAAAGTTGAACTCTGTATGCTTCGGGTACTTGGGATATTTTAAGGTCAAGAAGGAGTATCTTCTGTGTGAACTCTTGTAATTGACCGCTTTGAGAATTGTTCAGATATACGCACGTTCTGGCCTGCGTATTCTCAGATATACGGAAAGTCATAAATCTGTGAATGTGGATGAGCAAAAAATTAGAAGTTCGTAGCCTCTCGAACGTAAAAGCTGCTGAGCATAAAAGCATCTGGGCGTAGAACTGTAGATTTGTAGCCCCTGAAAAGAAAATCTTCCGAGCGTAAAGTTGTGGATCTGTTGCCTCTGAGCGTAAAAGCCACCGAGCGTGAAATCATAGATTTATAGCTTCTGAGCATGAAGTCATAGATCTGTTGCCTCTAAAAAGAAAATCTTCCGAGCGTGAAGTTGTGGATCTGTTGCCTCTGAGCGTAAAAGCCACCGAGCGTGAAATCATAGATTTGTAGCTTCTGAGCGTGAAGTCATAGGTTTGTAGCCTCTCTAGCCTAAAAGCTACCAAGCATAAAAGCATCCGGGCATAAAACCATAGACTTATAGCCTGTGAGCGTAAAACCGTAGATTTGTCGCTGTCGAGCGTAGAAAGCTCCTTAGCGTAAAACCACGAATCTGTTTTACACGAAAACTTTTTGAATTCGCTGACTGTCCGCCTTCCCTGAGTAATAGGCTCACGTGGTCCCCAATCATAACCGAATATTAAATGTTGGACTTGGTTAGGGATTCGAGGAGTTCATCCGAACTCTATATATACCCCAAGGCTTTTAGAGAAAAACTTTTTATCTGTCTTCTTGCAAACGAAAGCTTTGGACTGATCGAGTTCTCTCCTTCGTTTTCTCTCCGAGCATTCCAAGTTTTTCAGCCATGGCCCCGAAACAAATCTCTTCCTCTAAGGAAAAGAAAGCTGCCTCCTCTTCTCGAACTTCTTCCCAAGCAAGGGAGACTCCGGTCGGGCAAGGCGATCTTCATTCTGAACGAAGTCTCCCGCCGACGAGTTGTGCGCCGGGCGTTAAAGGTAAAGTGTTTGGGACGACGAGAACGACGAAAATCCTTCGTACACGTTGTACGTGAACGCGCTAGGTCGTCTTCTGTGCTGATAGCCTCTTCGAGAAAGATGATACACAGAGATGTTTCATCTTTTACGCCCACATTTCTAATGTGTCAGCGTAAAAATTTCATATTTTCGCAGTCTGGCGTAAAAGCACAGACTGTTGAAACTTGGTGTATACCATAAAATTTGAGTGTTACGCTTCTGGATGAAAATTCTGATGTAGTAACTCAAACTTCGGCAGTCTGGCATAAAACACAGACTGTCGAATTTTGTGTATACTGCTAGTCTTGAATTTTACGCGTTGGAATAAGATTCCAGCGTAAAGATCAAGTTTTTATAGTCTTGGCGTAAAGCACAGATTGTTGTCTTTTAGCATATGCTGCAAGATTGTAATGTCAAGTATAGAAACAGATGTATTTTTCTTGCATTTTGCAGTTAACTTGCATGCGTCTTCGCTGGCCGAGGTGATGGGTTCCGCTGTCGGGTTGCTGCATTCCAACTACTTGGAGGATTTGTCCCACGTGACATTTCCCATCTCTGGACCCCAATATCCTGAAGGAAGGGGAATCCTGAAATCGTCCCAAGGAGAACGAATGATGTTGAGCATGATCAACGGAGAGCCCCTGACGTCTATAGACGGGGCACAATATATAAAACCAGCCTTTCTCTTCGGGGACATTATTGACAAGCTGTCCCAGATGAAGCCCAAGAAAGAGCTCTAGGTTTTCCCTACCGGGGGCTTGGTCATGTACCTGCCCAAGATGCCGAGAGACTACCCTATCTCGGCATTCTTCTATGCCACACATCCCAGGAGGAAGTCGTGGACGCTGACTCCCAATCTTCACGGCCAGCCGGGGAAGATATTCTACCAGAAAGGATCTGACCAAGGGTCATTCGTCAGCCGCCCTTCCGGCTTTGTGATGCCGTTCAGGGGATTGTATCCGGGCGTTGTCCCGAGTGAGGAAACTGCACCCTTTCAGCCAGTCGAGATAACAACTTTTTGCAACAATTTTATGGGGCACGGAGGAGTATACCCCAAGGTTAATCCTCGGACAAGTGGGTGGATCACCCCCACAAATCTTTGATGGGCTCGTTTAGCTGACTGGGCCCTGAAGCATTTTTAGACCGAGCTGGAGAGCATTGGTTTGTACTCAGTTGTGAGTGCCACCAGCGTTGGGTTACCTCTCAACCCTAGCCTGTTTTTGGCTTTGATGGAGCGATATATCTCGCTCACCGGGACTTTTGCCACTCCACTGGGGGAGTTGGGATTGGCCCTCCACGAGATGGCAGAGATCTCGAGACTGCCGATGGGGGATACTCCTTATGAAGAGTATATTCCCACCAACCGGTAGTTGGGGGATTCAGACCCTCGGGTAGTGGCAGTGTACCAAGAGCTGATGTGCCACTACCTCACTTACACCTCCTTCTATAATGAGCCTTCAAATTTGGCTCATACCAATAAATGGGCGTCCTACCTCTTCTTTTACCGAGCCAGGGCTGCTAAGCCAGAGAAGGTCTTGGATACTAAGGATCAGCCTCTGAGCTTTCTGAGCGTGCTTAGTGCTTAGTGCTCAGGTAGTCGACGATCTTATGGAAGACGCTGGAGATCCAGATCAAATTCTCGACGAAGGGATAGGGAAATATCCTGTAGGTACTAAGGCCTACAGTTATTTGAGGCATTGCCACAGGCCTCTGTCCAAGGAAGCTCAATTGGCTGGCTTCCTCTCTATATGGCTGCGCCGACTGGTGGTACCCGGTATTACATCCTCGGATCGCATTCACCGCAACACCTTGTGGCCTGCAGTACGTCTGGTGTTCGGGGCAAGACTGGGTTTGCTCCCTGCCATGGTGTGCCGCATACAAGCTGGCCTGAGTGCCATTACTGATGGGCTGCTTGTCGATGAAACTCGGTGTGATAGCTTTCCTAGGGTAGAATTACCATACCTGTATTTGATGGGATGGTTAATTCTCCATAACCCCAGGGTGATGTCTCCCGGCTCTGGCAGCAGTTCGGGGGGTAGTTTCTTGCTTAATTACAAGAATTCCTCCTGGAACGTGTCCACAGTTTTAGACTGTCGGCGGGTACTGAATTTCAGTCACAGCTGGAAGATCTTCTGCACTGTTCCCTTTGTATATCTCAATCAACAGGGATGCAGACTTCAGGACGTGGGCGACGGGAAGACCATTCTTTCTCCTGAGGCTTTTAATTGGTTGGTCTTCATTAGACCTTCCCATCTACTGTACAGAAGTGAAGACCAGTGCTTCTTGGAACCCTACTTGCCTAGTCGATTTGCCAGGCAGCTTGGGTACGACCAATTGCACGTGGGCAATGCCGTCACCAGCTTCAGGTCCAGGGGTGGACTCATTGATGGAGCGAGAGGGTGGCGATACTTCATCATGGGTTGCACTGAAACAACTTTTACTGTGCCCACCATTTCACTCTCCACGGAGCTGCGCATGCTCCACTTGTATGCCCAGTTTTATGTGGCAACGAACACCTTCCATCACGATTTTGATATGCATAGAAGTTTTAGGATGCCCTCCTCCAAGCCTGGGGGAAGATACGAGATTCCCTCAGTTTTCTCCAATGAGGGTGAAGATGTTGTCAATCCAGATAAGCCTTTGTTGGCAGTACCGAGGGGTGAAATACCTTAACCTGCCGGGCCTCTGGTCATCTCCGGTAAGCGAAGGGCTCCTGCTCCGACGGAGATTTCCCCTCGCAAGAAGAGAAAGAAGACGGTTAGTCGTCCTCTCAGGATTCTCGGCCATGAGGCTCCTAGAAGGGAACCTGCTGTTTCCCCTGTCGGGGACGATTCTTTGATTGGAGGTTCCTCGCCTTTTAGAGAGGGAACCTCTAAAGTTTCGGCTGGCGGTGCCGGAGAATCTATGTTTGAGGCTGTTGTCGCTGCTACTGCTTCGGGCAGTGGTACGAGATCGCCTTCGGGGCTGAGCCGAATAAGGATATCTTTATCCAGATCAACATCGGGAGAGACCCCTGCCGTGTCTGTCAGTGCACCCAGCGAGATTCCAGCCGATGAGCCTCGGTTGGAACTTGACGAGGACCTGGAAGAATATTTGCCTGTGTCGGTTGACACACCACCTTCTCCAGGTATGACCTCTTACTTAGCATCGTCAAGAAATGATTTAGATGTACTGGCTGCAGACGCGACATATATACCATCAACCATGGATAAATATCATCTTTATGCCTTTTTTTAGAAAAAGTTAACATCCCGTTGATATTAACTTTCTTCTGTCTTCTTTTCAGGGGAAGACATCTACGGGAAGGGCAGCGTTGACGCCCTTTTTTGTTCTGTTTCAGCTCCTGGCGACGCCATGGAGGTGCCCGACTCCTGAGAGAAAGCACATTCGGGTGTCGGCTCGCCTGAAACAGCTCCGGTATCTCGAGAGGAGGATGAACCTGTCGTTACGACAATACCTCCTTTGAGTACGCCGGCTGTTTCGTCTGTTGTTGGCGCATCTTCTTTTGTCGCGCCATCTGCTGAGGCGACGATTGTGGAAACGTCGTTGGCAGTCATTCCTGGAGGGGGATTCTCTGATATTGCAGCCACCCCCACCACCCATTTGAATCTCACCATGTTGGTTGAGCAGTTTTGTACCATTTTCTACGCCACTTTGAAGACGCTGATATCAATGGTACTGGAGAAGAACTTAGGCTTCGAGGCTCTGAAGACGTCCTGTAACCTTACTATCGCGCACATTAGACACTTCAGTGACACTGGAAGAGCTGATGCGCTAGAGCAGATAGTTAATGGTTTGGAACAACCCATTAACGAGCTGATTCAGGCTGAATACTAATCCCTCACTGCGCAGCTCGCTGAACAGATGGAAGGCCTGAATAAATCCATCCAGGGTCGACATCAGGAGATAGATGAAGGGAAGGCCGTCATGGAGGAAGTTATTCCTCTTCGAACAATGTGCCAGGCCGAGCATGAAGGAAATATAGCGAGGGTCCGTAGATTGGAAGCAAAACTCGCTCAGGCAATGGAGTGGGCCTCTCAGTCCTTGGAAGCTCTAGATGTCATGAATGGCCGACTGGATATAGCTCAGCAAAGCTTGGCACGTGCAGGAGTTGCCTGCACCGATTTTATTCAGGCTAGGTCTGAACTGTCCCTCCTGAGCAATGAGGAGGCAAGACTGGAGCGGGCTTGCGCTAATGTCTTGAACTCCAGGAATGAGAAGATGGTCGCATTGGCGCAGCAGATCTATGACCTAACCGCTCCCCCCAAATAATGTACTTTTTTTTGCTTTTTAATGTAATTTTGCTCTTTCTGGGAATAAATAAAGAGGCTTTCATCTGACTTTGTGGACCCATCATTTTGGAATATAAATGACAGATTTGGGTAAAAGTGATATCAGAGGTAATATGGACGTGATAGGTCTTGAAGTTCCAAATTAGTTAAACATATCTATTCAGAGGTTATATGGACATGATAGAATACGATCTAACTAGTTTTATTTTAGAAGTAGTATTGTAAGAATGAGATCTTCGCCATACTCCATTCGAGCAAAGGAGGTTAAGTATAGTACCTTTTCAGGAATTTGCCATTGATAGGAGCCATCAACAAGTCTCTGTTAGGCTTGGCTAACCTGTAAGCGCCGTTTGAGAACGTCGTCTCGATCACATAAGGGCCTTCCCATTTGGGCTAAAATTTTCCCTTACTCTTGTGAGTAAGAATCATCGGCCTTCTCACAGCTAAAACTAGCTCGCCCACTTTGAACACTCTTTCCTTTACTTTTGATTAAAAGATCTGGAAATACGTGCCTGGTAGAACGCGATGCGCTGTTGAGCTTGAAGGCATTTCTCGTCTAATCCTTCTAACTCTTGAAGCCTTAACAGGTCATTCTTTTCTTGAGTCAGCTCATTAGCCACTGCTATCCTGAGTGACGAAATTTGGACTTCGATGGGGAGAACTGCTTCACTCCTGTAAACCAGTGAGAATGGGGTACAACCTGTCGGTGCCCGTACCGTTGGGCGATATACCCAAAGACATTCTCCTAGCTTCTCATTCCAATCCCTCTTGTTCGAAGAGACGAACTTTTTCAAGAGTTTGATAATGGTTTTGTTAAAGGCTTCCGCCAAACCATTAGCAGCAGGGTTGTATGCCGTAGAGGCCACATTTTGTATCCAATTTTTATCGCAAAATCGATGAAACGCTTGGCTGATGAATTGAGGCCCATTGTCATGAATTATCCTTTGGGGTATCCCAAAGCGATAAATGACATGATACTTGATGAAGCTGATCACATTAGACGCCTTCACCTCAGCAAGAGTGATCGCCTCTGCCCATTTGGAGAAATAATTTATTATGGCCAGTATGAACCGATGACCTCTGAAAGAAGATGGGTGAATAGGACCAATGATGTCCATACTCCATGCTTCGAAAGGCCAGGATGCAACCGTAGGATGTAGATGTTCAAAAGGTTAATGTATAAAGTCTGCATGGACCTGACAGGCTCTGCATTGTCTTGCATACTTTATGGCATCTGTGATCATAGTAGGCCAGTAATAGCCCATCCTCCTGATACGATCCTGTTGCTTAGGACTGGGTTGATGCGCTCCGCATATGCCGTCGTGAACTTCACGGATAATCCGCTGTGCTTCGTCATCTGAGAGACATCTCAATAGCAGTCCGTCGTAGAACCGGCGATATAGACATTGTGAAGAAGTGTAATGATCGTCTTTTGACGGATACTGCTTCTTTAGGGTCCTCCGGTAAGATTCCGTATGCCACAAAATCTATAAAGGGACTTCTCTAGTCTCTCTTGGGAGGATCTGTGTTCACAGCGAAGCTGCGTTCTATGTGAAAGTTGTTTTTCACACAGAACAAATCTCTGTTAAGAAGGATCACCGAATTCTGCCTTCTTATAGGAATAGCTAAATCTGCAGCTAGACTAGCTAGGGCATCAGCTTCCAGATTCTGAGATCGAGGTACATGCTCTAGGAAGAATCCTTTGAATGTCATGGCTATCTCGACCGTTGCTCGGTGATAGGGGATGAGGTCTAGATTCTGGACTTCGTATATTCCTCTGACTTGATTGACGATTAGTAGAGAATCACCGATCGCTTCCAGAGAATCAACGTCCAATTCTTTAGCGACTTGGAGCCTGATTAGCAGAGCGTTATACTCCGCCATATTATTAGAACAGGGTTCGCTAAGAGAATATGCCCGATAGATGACGAGTTTATCAGGAGTGACCAGGACAATTCCTACTCCTGAAACCATGTTTCCCCTGGGACCAATCTTGGAGGCGCCATCGAAGAATAGTTGCCATGTATTACTTTCCACTACGGAATTATATTCTGCAACTTCATCGAGGATGTCCTCGTACAGTTTGGAGGTCTTCGGGATCGGGTGAGCAGCTAGAAAATCAGCCAATGCTTGGCCTTTGATGGACTTCTGAGGGACATACACCATGTCATATGGTGTCAATAACATCGCCCAAGTCGCGAGTCAGGAATTAAGAACACTTGGCTTGCTCATCAGTACCCGAAGAGGATTGATCCTGGAGATGATATGGATGGTTTGGCCTGTGACATAGTGTCGCATTTTCTGAATAGCGAACATCAGAGCCAAGTATTCATTTTCTACTGGACTGTACCTGTGTTCAGCTCCGACCATCATTCTGCTTAGATAGTAGATAGCCTGTTCATGACCCACATCATTCTTATATGCGAGAAGAGCTCCCAGAGCATGATCCATCGATCAAACGTACAGCAAGAATGGTCTTCCTATCACGGAAGGCACCAGAACTGGAGGATTAGTGAGGTAGCATTTGATGTCATTAAACGCTTGCTGACAGACTTCGTCCCATACGAAGGATACACCTTTCTTCATGAGACGAGAAAAAGGCTGACATTTCCTAGAGAGGTTGGATATGAATCTCCGGATGTAGGCCAGACGACCTTGAAATCCCCTGAGTTCCCTCAGATTACGGGGTGATCGCATTTCCAGGATGGCCTTGACTTTATCAGGGTCCACTTGGATGCCTTTTGCGGTGATGACAAATCCTAAGAATCTGCCACTCGATACACCAAGGAAGGACTTTGTAGGATTCATTTTGAGTTGATGTTGGCGCATCAACTCAAATACTGTCTTCAAGTCTTGGATGTGATTATTCTTGAGGCGGCTTTTGACAGCTACATCGTCCAAGTAATATTCTACCATTTTGCGCAAATGCTCATGGAATATGTTACTCATGGCCCGTTGGTACGTAGCCCCAGCATTCTTCAATCTGAATTGCATGACCGTATAGCAAGATACCCCTAATGGTGTCCGGAAGGCAGTATGCTTCTCGTCTTCAGGATGCATCTTGATTTGATTGTATCCTGAAAATCCGTCCATGAAAGACATACGTTGAAAACCGCATGTATTGTCAATCATGACGTCTGTAATGGGAAAAGAAAACTCATCCTTGGGGCAGGCTGCATTCAGATCCCGGTAATCGATGCAGACACGTACTTTTCCATTTTTCTTCATGACTGGGACAACATTGGCGATCCAGTTAGGATGTTGTTCTTTCCGGATGAAACCGCAGGCTATCAATTTTTTGATTTTAGCTTCAATGGCGTCCATCATATCCGGACAGAACCGGCGTTGGTGCTGCTTCACAGGCTTCGAATCGGCCAATATATTATGTTTATGAGTAGCCATCTTTGGATCAAGACCTGGCATATGTAGAAGCATGAAAAATACGCTGGCAAAAGCTACGCGGCGTATTGATACAGAGCAGCGCAAACAAAGGCCTTCAGTGCCATCAGGCGTAAGAGCTCAAGGGTGCAGCGCGTCCAAAACCGCTTCGGCGTAGACGGGACCCCCCCCCCATCGCCTCCAGGGCGTAAAAACTCAGCCGCTCTCAAAGCAGCGTTAAAATAGTGTACGAGGAACGTTTCATCTTCCCCGAAATGAACCTGTCAAGTCACGCAGTGAACCTGGCCTCTGACTCCTGACAAAAAGTGCTGCACGGCGACCCAGACGACGGCTGGAAACAGGCACAGACCCCTCGGGACGCACACCACAGTATGATAGTGGATCCCTGCATTTAATGCAGAGGATTGGGTTAAGATACCACCGAACCGTCGTTTACTGACGTCCCCTCAGCATAAACCGCTCTTTTTCGCACAGAGGGATACGCTGCATTATTTTACACAGGCAGGCATAAGCCGGTTTACGCTCCGCAGTAGACAAACCGCCTGCCACGTCAAAAGCTGCACATCGTACGGGGCTCGAGGCACGTCTCTACGTCTAATTGCACGGAGCGGTGACAGGTTCAGTCAAGGTACATCTCTGCAACGGATGCATAGAAGGGCTCCAGACCTTCGAAACACGTCTTCGCATTTAATGCACAGGATGATGGTAAATCTCTGTAGAAGATTTGATTACATCTCCGAAAGCCGTGATTCCGGCTAAGACGTCCCCGTCAGCACTCGGGCACGGTACGCAGCGGCTTCTACGCCCATTCAAGACCTGTGCCCCTTCGGCTCTCAACGCCTCTCCGGCTTCAACGCCTCTCCGGCTCCTACGCCTATCCGGCTTCAACGCCTCTCCGACTCCTACGCCTATCCGGCTTCAATGCCTCTCCGGCTCCTACGCCTATCCGGCTTCAACGCCTCTCCGGCTTCTATGCCTATCCGGCTTCTACGCCTATCCGGCTTCTACGCCTATTCGGCTTCTATGCCTATCTGGCCTCTGTGCCAGGGTGACAGTCATTTGGCTTCTACGCCAACCGTTTCTACACACGGGATACCTACCTGCGTGGCTCTTACGTCGTGATCTTCGTAGCAATAGTACGCGTTGTGTTCCCTTAGTTGGACCCGCGTCATACGCTCATTCAAAAGATCATCCATACGCAGGCATTGGTTACTTTAACCATTGTGTAAAAGGGTGTTGTACTTCCCACTCCTCGGTTTTTACACCGACGGAGTGGTCACTGTCACCAAAACTCTATAAATAGAGACCCCTATCAATGGGGAAGAAGGGAGAAAAAAAGAGAATTATCATCCAGGAGAGAATTATCGTCCAAGGAGAGAGAGAGAGAGAGGGAGAGAGCCCGGAGAGCAGGCAAAGAGCAGGGATCGACGACCTTGGCCTCGTGCGTCCAACCTCTTCTGCAACCTTCGAAGCTGCTACCTGTCTTCCATGGCACTTCTTCAACATCGTGTGGTCCAAGGGCTAAAGTGATCGACCGCAGATCAGACACCTATAGCAATTTATACCCAGATTAAATAAATTGTACTCCCACATCCTCGTATAGGATTACATTGTACAAGTTTGTTTGTAAACAGAAGGGCACGGATTTCGCATAAACCCCGTCATTGAAATACAATTTCATTCCTTTCGTTTAATACCACAAACAAGATGGCGACTCTGCTGGGGACATCTTTCTCTTCTGACGAAGAAGTAATTGCTCAACACGATACGGTATCCGTGGAAACCGTGAAGAAGACGCTGGTCGTTCATTTCGACCAGTCAGCCTACGAAGACATGCTTCGAGCCGGGGGTAGCTCTCGCCCTCTCTCTGTCCAGGACAACAGGAAGCTGCACAATGTGTGGATGCCCAAGACATCCTCTACTATTCCTGTGGACTCTCCGATCTCTCCGGACTCTCCGATCTCTCCGATCTCTCCGATCTCTTCGGCCAACGAGGTTGTAGCGACGCTCCCTCCGTGCCTCGCACGTAAAATTTAGTCTCCCGCTACGCGCGGTACAGACAAAACTTTGGGTGAAGCCTTAGCGCTAACCCCGAAGAATCCACTGCGCTTTACGCGTAGGAAACAGTCTCCCGCTATGCGCGGTAAAGACAAAACTTTGGGCGGAGCCTCAGCGCTAACCCAGAAGCCTTCACTGCGCTTTACGCGTAGAAATCTGTCTCCCGCTCCGCGCGGTACAGACAGAACTTCCGATGGTGCCTCGGCGCCAAGACGGAAGAACAGATCTCGCTCCACGCGCAAGACATCATCTGACCTCTAAGATAAACCAGATGAGCGCTGTGATCTCCGCGAAGGAAAGCAAGCGGCAGGCTACTTAACCTCTCGGCCTTCACGCCAGCGAAGGAACAGAATGCCTACCCTCCGGATCACGCGAGAAACCAATGGCCGACTAAGGGCCTCTCCGGCAACTCCTCCTGACCTACGCAAATATCTAGTCCAGAAGCATAAAGAAAGGGGACCTTCCAACATGTCTATTACGCCTCCTAGCGAGCATCATTGTAATAGCCACAAGGTTATGATTAATTGCTGCTGTGCCAAAACAAAACAATCGGTCTTCGACCGATTGGGCTACTCTCTGTCTTTCCAGGGAGAGGAACCCGCGCATGCGCCTGTAAACATGGCCTCACACCTGCGTAGAGGAGGGTCGAGTTTAAGACGTCATCCCTCCAAGCCCCCGAGCCGAAGGAGGTTCAGTGACACTGAAGCCGGAGTATTCCAGAACACTCGCGCAAAGTCACGACAGCCAGCTCCATCCTCTTCCGATTCCGACGCTGGGGGTCGCCAAGAATCAGAAGCAGAAAGTGTAGAGTAGACTTCATACACCGACCATCTGAGCATCTGCATCCTACAGTTGCATCCTAGCCTTTCGAAGCATGGGGTATGGACGTCATTGGTCCCATTCACCCGTCTTCTTCCCGAGGTCACCAGTTCATACTGGCCATCACGAACTACTTCTCCAAATGGGCAGAGGCAATCCCTCTTGCTGAGGTAAAGGCGTCTAATGTGATCAGCTTCATCAAGCATCACGTTATTTATCACTTCGGGATCCCCCGAAGGATAATCCATGACAACGGGCCCCAGTTCATCAGCCAAGCGTTTCATCGATTTTGCGATAAAAATCGAATACACAATATCGCCTCTACGGCATACTATCCAGCTGCTAATGGTTTGGCGGAAGCTTTCAACAAAACCATTATCAAACTCTTGAAGAAGTTAGTCTCTTCAAACAAAAGAGATTGGAACGAAAAGCTGGGCGAATGTCTCAGGGCATACCGCACAACAGTACGAACGCCGACAGGCTGTACCCCATTCTCACTGGTATACGGGAGCGAGGCAGTTCTCCCCATTGAAATCCAGATCCCGTCGCTCAGGATAGCCGTGGCTAACGGGCTGACTCAAGAAAAGAATGACCTATTAAGGCTTCAGAAGCTAGAAGGATTAGACGAGAAACGCCTCCAAGCTCAACAGCGCATCGCGCTCTACCAAGCACGTATTTCCAGAGCTTTTAATCGTAAAGTAAAGGAAAGGGTGTTCAAAGTCGGCGAGCTAGTTTTTGCCGTAAGAAGGCCGATGATTCTTACTCACAGGAGTAAAGGCAAATTCTAGCCCAAGTGGGAAGGCCCTTATGTGATCGAGACAACATTCTCGAACGGAGCCTACAGACTAGCCCAGCCCAATGTAGACCTATTAATGGCTTCTATCAACGGCAAATTCCTGAAGAAGTACTACGCCTAATCTCCTCCACTCAGGAGGAATACGGCGAGATTCTCGTAATCCGACGAAACTACTTCAAAGAAGAAACTAGTATAGGCCCACAAATCAATCATGTCTATATCACCTCTGAACTGTATTTCCTTGGAGAATCTGCCATGTCCATATCACCTCTGAACAGGCTTTCCAAGATTCTGACCATCGATTATCACCTCTGATATCGATCGTCACTTCAACTAACACCCGTACTAAATCTAAGTACGCTAGTGGTGTTAGGTCCACAAAATCTGCTACGTCCATATTACCTCTAGCCGGGCTTGTCCTCAAACCTATTACTTGTACCTAGGTGCACAAAAAGCAATAGGCCCACAAAGCAGTCATGTCCATATCACTTCTGAACTGTATTTCTTTGGAGAATCTGCCATATCCATATCACCTCTGAACAGGCTTTCCAAGATTCTGACCATCGATTATCACCTCTGATATCGATCGTCACTTCAACTAACACCCGTACTAAATCTAAGTACGCCAGTGGTGTTAGGTCCACAAAATCTGCTATGTCCATATTACCTCTAGCAGGGCTTGTCCTCAAACCTATTACTTGCACCTAGGTGCGCAAAAAGCAATAGGCCCACAAATCAGTCATGTCCATATCACCTCTGAACTGTATTTCCTTGGAGAATCTGCCATGTCCATATCACCTCTGAACAGGCTTTCCAAGATTCTGACCATCGATTATCACCTCTGATATCGATCGTCACTTCAACTAACACCCGTACTAAATCTAAGTACGCTAGTGGTGTTAGGTCCACAAAATCTGCTACGTCCATATTACCTCTAGCAGGGCTTGTCCTCAAACCTATTACTTGCACCTAGGTGCGCAAAAAGCAATAGGCCCACAAATCAGTCATTTCTATATCACCTCTGAACTGTATTTCCTTGGAGAATCTGCCATGTCCATATCACCTCTGAACAGGCTTTCCAAGATTCTGACCATCGATTATTACCTCTGATATCGATCGTCACTTCAACTAACACCCGTACTAAATCTAAGTACGCCAGTGGTGTTAGGTCCACAAAATCTGCTACGTCCATATTACCTCTAGCAGGGCTTGTCCTCAAACCTATTTACTTGCACCTAGGTGCGCAACAAGTAATAGGCCCACAAAATAGCTATGTCCATATTACCTCTGAGCTGTAAGCTCTAGTAAAGCCTATCACGTCTATCTCACCTCTGATAGTACTTTACCTACAAAAACTTGGCCAAAGCACGTTTTATCATGTCCGTATGACCTCTGGATAGACGTGCCCTGCTGAAGTTAACCGAGAGTTTATCACGTCCATACTACCTCTGATACCACTCTCGCCCTAACCTGTCATTTACATTCCAAAATGATGGGTCCAAAGTTAGGAAAAAGTCTCTTTTTATTCCCAAAGAAAGAACAAAATTACATCTGGGAAAGCAAAAAAAAAAAGAAAGAGTACATCATTGCGGCGGAGCAGTCATGTCACGGATCTGCCGTGCTAGCACGGCCATCCTCTCGTCCCTAATGGCCAGAGCATCAACACGGGCCCGCTCCAGCAGTGCCTCGTTGTCACTCGAATGGGACAGCTCGGCTATCATCCGACGCAAGCCCGCACAGGCACCTTTCGCGCGATCCAGATCCCGCCGCGCTGTGCTCAGTCGACCGGCCACCACATCCAAGCCTGCCAACGACTGGGAAGCCCACTCTTCTGTCTGAGCGAGTTTCTCCCTCAACCTATGAATCCTCGCTACATTCCCCTCGTGCTCGGATTGGCACGTTGTCTGGAGGGCGAGGATCTCATCCACGGCGGCTTTCCTCTGAATCGCCTCCAGCTGGCGAGTTCGAAGGAGTTCCTTCAGGTCTTCCATCTGTTTGGCAAGATGCGCAGTCATAAGACCGTATCTGGTCTGGGCCTCAGCATCAAGACTGCCCTGAGCCAACCGCAAATACTCGTTAATGGGTTGTTCTAAACCATTAACCATCGCCTCCAGGGCATCGGCTCCCCCGGAATCGCCGAACTCCCTGACAACCCCGATCGAGAACTGGGCAGTTCTCTTCAGGCGCTCAAAATTTAGACTCTTCGCCAACACCATTGATATCATCGCTCCCAAACCGGTGTAAAAGAGGCTGGTATATTGCTCGATCAGCGCAACTAAACCCGACTGAACGCCAGGAGAGACCGCGATATCAGCGAGTCCCCCACCAGAGACGATTGCAGACGAGGTAGCCACAGCTGCCGCCTCGACGGTTGGTGCGACCGAAGGCAAGGTCACGGTGACAGGCTCATCCTCCTCTCGAGGCGACGAAACCACTCCGGGCGAGCTAGCCCCCGAAGGTGTTTCCTCCTCAGGATCAGGTGCCTCCGTATCACCACCAGGGGCCGGAGCAGAGCCGGAAGGCGGCTCAACGCTACACTCCCCGTGGGCTCCATCCCCTGAGAAGAAAGAACCCGAAAGTCGACATCAGTACAACGGTAACCTTTCTAAAAAGAGACATGAAAAACGACATTTATCTGGGGCCAATGGTATATATGCGCATCTGCAGCCGAGGCAGCTAAACCTCGCTCTAAGGACGCAATGCGAACTATCATACCTGGGAAAGGAGGTGGACCAACTGACATCGCCCGGAATTCCTCCAAGTCTCCACCAAGATGCGGTCGAGGTTCGTCAACTGGAATCTCGCTAGGCACAGTAGGAGCTTCATCCATTGCGGGTCCAGGGAAGGATCCTCCTATCTGCCATGGCCACCTAGGCGATCTCGTTCCACTACCCGGAGCAGTAGCCACAGCAGCGACCCCTAGCGAAGATCCTCCGGCGCCGCCACCCGAAACCATAGAGGGTCCCTCTCTAAAAGGTGAGGAACCTCCAGCCAAAGACTCATCCCCGACATGGGGAGATGTAGGCCCACTCCCGGTAGCTTCAACACCAAGAAGGCGGAAAGGATGAGCAACTGTCTCCTTCCTCCTCTTACGAACAGAAGCCTCCTTAGGAGCAGGCGCCCTTCGCTTCTGAGGAGCTACCAAAGCCCCCGCAGGCGGAGGCACTTCACACCCCGGCATCGACTCCAGGGGTTCATCCGGGGTATCAAACTCCTCACCCTCATCGGGAGAAACCGAGGGAACTTCAGCTCCTCCCCCGGCAATGGGAGAGGACACCCTAAGACTTCTGCGTATGTCGAAATCGCGGTGGAAGGTGTTGATCGCCACGTAAAACTGGGCATAAGAATGAAGGATGCGCAGCTCCGTAGAGGGGGTGACATCCGGCACGACGAAGGCTGCTCCAGTGCAACCCGTGGTAAAATACCGCCATCCTCTGGCTCCATCAATGAGCCCGCCTCTGGACCTGAAGCTGGTGACGGCATTGCCCACGTGCAGCTGGCCGTACCCAAATTGCCTGGCGAACCGACTAGGCAAATAAGGCTCGAAGAAGCAATGGTCTTCACTCCTGTACAGGAGATGGGAGGGTCTAATGCAGACCAGCTAATTAAAAGCCTCCGGAGAAAGATCGGTCTTCTCTCTACCCGAGTCCTCAAGCCTCATCCCTAATTGATGACAATCTACGGGAGGGAGAGTACAGAGGAACTTCCAGCCATGGCTAAGGTTCAATGCCAGCCGACAATCTAGAACGGTGTCCACGTTCTAGGGAGAATCCTTGTAGTTCAACAAAAAATTTCCCCCTGAGCTGCTACCAGAGCCAGGAGACATCACCCGGGGATTGTGGAGAATTAACCAACCCATCAGATACAGGTATGGTAATTCCACCCTGGGAAAACTCTCACGTCGGACTTCATCAGCAAGCAACCCATCGGCCAGAGCTCTCAAGCCCGCCTGTATACGGCACACCATGGCAGGAAGCAAGCCCAGTCTTGCCCCGAACACCAGGCGCACTGCCGGCCACAAGATATTCCGGTGAATGCGGTCCGCGGACGCAGTACCAGGCACTACTACTCGACGCAGCCATAACGAGAGGAAAACAGCCAGCTGGGCTTCCTTGGATAGAGACCCGCGACAGCGCCTCAGGTAACTACGGGCCATAGTACCTGCGGGGTACTTTCCTACCCTCTCAACGAGGATCTGGTCTGAAGCTTTGGCCTCCTCCATAAGGCCATCCACGACCTGGGCACTAAGCACGCCCAAACAGTTCACGGGCTCATTCTTGCCCCCCGAAACTTTCTCCAACCTGGCAGCTCTAGCTCGGTGAAAGAAAAGATAGGACATCCACTTGGTAGTGTGGGCCAAACCAGAGGGCTCATTGTAAAAAGTGGTACAGGCGAGATATTGGTACATCAGCTCCTGATACACATCCGCCACCCGAGGGTCCGAATCCCCCAACTCCCGGTTGGTGGGAACATACTCTTCATACGGGGTATCCCCCATCGGCAGCCTTGAGACAACCACCATCTCATGAAGGGCCAATCCCAACTCCCCCAGTGGAGTGGCAAAGGTCCCAGTGAGCGAAACGTATCGCTCCATCAGTGCCAAGAACAAATTAGGGTTGGGAGGCAACCCGACGCTCGTCGCGCTCACAGCGGCATACAGTCCAATGCCCTCTAGCTCTTGCCGAAAGCGCTTCAAGGCCCAGTTAACTAGGCTGGTCCATCGGAGGTTTGCTGGGGTGACCCACCCATTACACCGAGGATTCTCCTTGGGGTACACCCCACCTCGTCCCATGAAGCTGTTGCAGAAAGTCGACAGTTGGACCGGCTGGATCACAGAGCTGTCTTCGCTCGAGACGCCACCAGGGTACAATCCCCGGAACAACGTCACAGGACCAGAAGGACGACTGACAAACGATCCCTGGTCAGCTCCTTTCTGATGAAAGATCTTTCCCGGCTTGCCATGAAGGTCGGGAGTCAACGTCCACGACATCTTTCTGGGATTAGTGGCATGGAAGAAAGCCGAGATGGGATAATCCCTCGTCATCGTCGGTAGGTACAGAACCAAGCTCTCGACAGCAAAGACCCAAGGCTCCCTCTTAGGCTTCGTCTGGGACCGCTTGTCGATCATGTCCCCAAAAAGGAAAGCCGGCTTTACGTACCGCTCTCCGTCTACATACGTCAGGGGCTCCCCATTGATCATACTCAGCAGTGCTCGCTCGCCCTGAGCCACCAACAAAAATCCCCTTCCCTCAGGATACTGGGATCCGGAGAGGGAAAATGCCACGTGGGACAAGTCCTTCAGGTAGTTCGAGTGCAGCATCCCGGCGGAGGAACCCATCACCTCGGTCAGCGGAGACTCACCCAGGTTAACTACAAAGGTGCAAAGAAAGTATGTCATTACAAAAATCTTGCACATACATACAAAACCAAAGAAACGACAAACTGTGCTCTACGCCAGGATTGTACGAATTCGGTTATTATACGCCGGGAGTCCCCTCCGCAAACGTAAAATGCTTATTTTACGACATACGCCAGTTTTCGGTAGCCAGAGCTTTTACGCTCGGAACTACGAAAATATGGCGCCTTTACGCTAGCACACGAGAAATGTGGACGTAAAAGATGAAAACGCCTCCGTGCATCATCTTCCTCAGAAGAGGCTATCAGCACAGAAGGCGACCTAGCGCGGTCACGTTCAACGTGTGCGAAGGATTTTTGTTATTCTTGTCACCCCAAAGGATCTACCTCTCAGACCGGGTGCGCTGCCCGTCGGCGGGATACTTCCGGAAGGAAGTCCACCTTACCCGACCGAAGACTCCCTCGCTGGGGCAGTGGGAGAAGAAGAAGAACCTATGCTCTTTCCCTTAGCGGAGGAGGTTTGTTTCGTCGCCATTTCTGAAAGCTCGAAGTGCTCAGAGAAGGAATGAAGGAGAAAAGCTCGAACAATCAAGAACTCTCGTTCGCAGAAGACGGATGAAAAGTTTCTCTCTCCAAAGCTTGGGATATATATAGAGTCCGGATCGACTCCTCGAATCCTCGGACGGACTCCTTGAGACCCTAATCAAGTCTCGCATTAATAGTCGGATATGATTGGGTGCTACGTCAAACCACTACCCTCAAAAGACGGACAGTCAGCGAATTCGAAAAATTCTTCGCGCAAGACAGTTCAGCAGTTCTACGCTAAAGGAGCTTTCTACGCTCGACAGCAACAGATCTACGATTTTACGCTTGCAAGCTACAAGTCTATGGTTTTTCTCGCCCGGATGCCTTTGTGCTCGGTAGCTTTTACGCTCGAGAGGCGACAAACCTACGGCTTTACGCTCAGCAGATACCAAATCGATGATCTCACGCTCGGTGGCGCTCAGTTTACGCTCAGAAGCAACAGATCCGCAGAACTTCACGCTCGAAGAAATTTTCTTTTCAGGAGCTACAGATCCACAAGTCCTACGCTAAAGGAGCTTTCTACACTCAACAGCAATGATTCTACGGCTTTACGTTCAAGCAGCTATAAGTCTATGGTTTTTTTCGCCCGGATGCCTTTGTGCTCGGTAGCTTTTACGCTCGAGAGGCAAAAAACCTACGACTTCACGCTCAGGAACCACAAGTCTACGACTTCGCGCTCAACGGTGTCTTACGCCCAGACGCTACAGGCTGAGGATTTCGCACTCCGTGACTTTCCGCTTATCCAAAACAGTCCCTGACCCGGTCAAGTGCAAAGAGTTCACACAGAAGATACTCGTTCTTGACCCCAAGTACCCGAAATAGACAGAGTACAACCATTAAGAAATTACTCTTTTCGGGTCCTAAAATTGGAGGTTCATCCGGACTCCAGTCTGAACATCTCGTCTGTCAAAGATGACAAAGCTCAGCCAGAATCCTCGACCCTGTTTCAAGGGAGTTCCGAGAGATCATTCTTGAAGACGAAGACTGAACAAAGTTCTGCTTATCAGAAGCAGCAGTTCAGAACTCTACGCGGTTCCTTAGCCCTAGCAACAGGACAATTCTAAGTGTTCAAAATGCTAAAGCAGCGCTCTATGCACTATCCGCTGCACGTAAAGAACAGGACAGAACCTAGTACTCTCTATACAGGGTCGCGTAAAGTATCAGACGTGTCGAAGCTGCACACATTCAGACTTTACAGCAACGTATGGCAAGTGATCATATGAAGAAAAGACAACTTTATTGAAGATTAAAATCATGATTACATATGAGGGAAACCCTGTCTACAGGGGTTTTTCTCTACTTTTTATGATTACATATGAGGGAAACTCCGTCTACAAAAGACTCCCTCGTCGTCTGAAGATCGCGCTCAGATCTTCCTCTTCCTCCATGGCTGTTCATGACCACCACAGTCATGAACAACAAGATCCTCCATTCGCCATGGCCGATCCGGTTGGGGTTTTCTTAAACCCAACCCAATCAGGACGACAGATTACGGTTTGTCCAATCTCGTCCGCAGGGGTCTCAGGAAGAAATAAACAGTCTGCAAGCTGTGTGGTCCAAAGCGGCCCTTCCTCTCCCCTGATGCAACGCCATACAAGTTGCTGATTATCCCGAGCAAGGGAGGCTAAGATATCCTTCCATGATCCATCGCTGCAGTGGATACTTGCTCGAAGACGCCGTCTTTTTCGGCTCCCAACATGCTGGAAGAACATGATCTCCTTCTTCCTCAGATCGACCCGACGAACTCCGGCAATCATTTTAGCATGGTGATGGGAATATGGGGAAACAGGTTAACCCCCCGCCTTTTTATAGGCAAAAGAGATCACAGCGGTCCCCAATAAATCTGCCATAAAGGCCGCACCAACCGTTTCAACGCTCCATTCAGAAACGTTTCGAGTCACGAGGGGCCATTCATGCTTCATTCAAAGCGTTTCAAATTCCAAAGGATTTTAAAAGCTTTGAAGGGGGGCTTGTAGAAGCATAAAAAATACGCTGGCAAAAGCTACGCGGCGTATTGATACAGAGCAGCACAAACAAAGGCCTTCAGTGCCATCAGACGTAAGAGCTCAAGGGTGCAGCGCGTCCAAAACTGCTTCGGCGTAGACGGGACCCCCCCCCCATCGCCTCCAGGGCGTAAAAACTCAGCCGCTCTCAAAGCAGCATTAAAATAGCGTACGAGGAACGCTTCGTCTTCCCCGAAATGAACCTGTCAAGTCACGCAGTGAACCTGGCCTCTGACTCCTGACAAAAAGTGCTGCACGGCGACCCAGACAACGGCTGGAAACAGGCACAGACCCCTCGGGACGCACACCACAGTATGATGGCAGATCCCTGCATTTAATGCAGAGGATTGGGTTAAGATACCACCGAACCGTCATTTACTGACGTCCCCTCAGCATAAACTGCTCTTTTTCGTACAGAAGAATACGCTGCATTGTTTTACACAGGCAGGCATAAGCCGGTTTACGCTCCGCAGTAGACAAACCGCCTGCCATGTCAAAAGCTGCACATCGTACGGGGCTCGAGGCACATCTCTACGTCTAATTGCACGGAGCGGTGATATGTTCAGTCAAGGCACGTCTCTGCAACGGATGCACAGAAGGGCTCCAGACCTTCGAAACACGTCTTCACATTTAATGCACAGGATGATGGCAAATCTCTGTAGAAGATTTGATTACATCTTCGAAAGCCGTGATTCCGGCTAAGACGTCCCTGTCAGCACTCGGGCACGGTACGCAGCGGCTTCTATGCCCATTCAAGACCTGTGCCCCTTCGGCTCTCAATGCCTCTCCGGCTTCAACGCCTGTCCGGCTCCTACGCCTATCCGGCTTCAACGCCTCTCCGGCTCCTACGCCTATCCGGCTTCAACGCCTCTCCGGCTCCTATGCCTATCCGGCTTCAACGCCTCTCCGGCTTCTATGCCTATCCGACTTCTACGCCTATCCGGCTTCTACGCCTATTCGGCTTCTATGCCTATCTGGCCTCTGTGCCAGGGTGACAGTCATTTGGCTTCTACGCCAACCGTTTCTACACACGGGATACCTACCTGCGTGGCTCTTATGCCGTGATCTTCATAGCAATAGTACGCGTTGTGTTCCCTTAGTTGGACCCGCGTCATACGCTCATTTAAAAGATCATCCATACGCAGGCATTGGTTACTTTAACCGTTGTGTAAAAGGGTGTTGTACTTCCCACTCCTCGATTTTTACACCGACGGAGTGGTCACTGTCACCAAAACTCTATAAATAGAGACCCCTATCAATGGGGAAGAAGGAAGAAAAAAAGAAAATTATCATCCAGGAGAGAATTATCGTCCAAGGAGAGAGAGAGAGAGAGGGAGAGAGCCCGGAGAGCAGGCAAAGAGCAGGGATCGACGACCTTGGCCTCGTGCGTCCAACCTCTTCTGCAACCTTCGAAGCTGCTACCTGTCTTCCACGGCACTTCTTCAACATCGTGTGGTCCAAGGGCTAAAGTGATCGACCGCAGATCAGACACCTATAGCAATTTATACCCAGATTAAATAAATTATACTCCCACATCCTCGTATAGGATTACATTGTACAAGTTTGTTTGTAAACAGAAGGGCGCGGGTTTCGCATAAACCCCGTTATTGAAATACAATTTTATTCCTTTCGTTTAATACCACAAACAGCATATCCTCATAATTTCACGCAAAAACGTCGATATAATCTTTTATCGCCTGGATAACTTCTTCCTTTTCTTCTTCGGAAAGATTGTTACTGATAAATATCGGCTTTGGCGAAAGTTCATCCCCAACGTCAATGTGGATAACTTCATCTTCAGTGGGAGGTTCTTTCTGCTTGAACCGGAATTCCCATTGTGTATCCATTTGTTGAGCCCAAGAGTCATTCTCAAACGGTTCGGATTCTTGTTCGTCTGCTTCGAAGGAATCTTCCACCACCATATTTACTGATAATGTTCGTTCAAGAGCATCAGATGAGTCGGATGACGATAAGCCATTCTGGAAAGAGGAAAAGATATCCTCGTGGCACTCAGAAGTTGCAAGGGAGGTGGTATATCCTAACCCGAAATGAGTTTGTTAACAGTAGGGATCACTGTGCCTTTCCCGTAGTTGAGACCTGGTTCCAGCTTCAAGTCATAACCCATAATTTGCATGATCTTCAAAGCTTGCGGGCTATATCTGTGAACTTGCATTTTACCAGCATCGTCATTGGAAGAATCTTCTTGTACAGTCGGTTCATTGCGCATGCTGCCGAAGACTATTGAACGCTGACCGCTGAAGGCAGGCGGGACAATGAAGATAGAATCCTGATGTGGTCCATATATCGTGATGACATTGGATGATGACGCTACTTCCCACACATACGAATGATAGGAGTCTATAGCTTCCAAGAATTTTTGTGCTATAGGTTCTATATCATCATGGGGAGAGGATTCCTGATTTGGAATTTGAGCATCAATATACTGGAAAAGTGGATCTTTATTATCATCCGAAACTACATTCTCGGTTGTATTTACATCAATCCGCTGCTTGTTGCGCCGAAGGATGATGACCAAGGGTGGAGGCTTCTGGTTCAAAGTGATAACTAGAGGATCACCTCCTTTTCCTGACATGGTTTTGTTTAGGTGGATAGCCATAGGCTCGGTAGCTTTTGGACGAGTAGTTCGCCCTTTCACCTTGATTGACAAAGGTTGCTCGGCAGAGGGTTCTTCTGGCTCCCGGTGGGATTCCTTCCCTGCTTTGCCTGATACCTCCTCCATGTAGTCTTGATTGTATAACATGGCATCAGAGTAGTAGGATTCTACTCCTTTAAATGGGTTCAGGTCTGCAAACTCTGTTTGTACTGTTCCTTGGACATCTACATATTTAAAGCATTGATGTAGAGTCGAAGGAACGATATTGTGGTCGTGGATCCAAGGTCTACCCAGCAGAATATTGTAGGACACCTCTGAATCAATGATATAACATGTAGCCACTGATCTGAGGTCGCCAATCTGGATCCTCAGGAGAATTTTCCCCAATGGCTTACTTTTCCTGGCGTTGAAACCCACAATTGTAGTGGTGGTGTATGCCAATTCGCTGGTAGGAATCATCAGCGGTCTGAGCAGACTATGAGGAATGATGCTGATTGATGATCCCGAATCTATGTCAATCCGGTCGACCTCCATGGAACTGACGTACCCGGTGTAATAGAGGGGTCTGTCATGCCTGTTATGTTTTAACAGCATGTCATCTATTCGGGACCACCTCCATCATACTGTGGCATTGAGGACATGCCATGGGTTCTTCGTCAGGGGACTTGAGCTGGGTTAAGTATGCATCCGCCTGCATTAATGCTTCACTCAGGGCTTGACGAGTGTCTTGAGAGAGCCTGAGTAGTTCGAAGATGGATAACCTGGCTGGTGTATTGGCCAATTGAGCCAGGATGTCGAAGTTGTATGGCTTCTCCAAACCTTTGTTTTGAATATTTTTCAAAGGTTTATCGAAGCACACTTCCTTTTGCTTCCCCTTGTCCACCGAAGTTGGTATCGAAGGACCGGTCTCTAGTATAGCGGGTTCCGGTTCTGAAGGCCTGGCAGCTGAGGCGTCTGTCGGTACATCTTCCTGACTTGCTCCATAGTCTTTGAGGTAGGCTTTCCCTGAGGTGGTTCCAGTAGCCAAAACCTCGTCTTCTGATGCCGAGTGTACCGTAATCATGTGACATAGTTTACGCTTCGAGTTCTCCTTAGACTTGGCCTTAGCAGCTTGAGTCTCTTTCTCGATCTCTGACACCAGATATGGATGAACCCACATAATCTTGCCTCGCTGGATAGTTAAGGGCACCAGGTCATGATTCTAACCCCTAGTTGGAGGGAGATTAACGATGTTCATCGTTGTCTGGGAAATATGTATAACACCATCCAGGACTTCTTGGGGAGGCAGATCGCCAAATTGCAGAGAGATCATGTTGGCTGTGACCGTCTTCTCGCTGTTACGCAGAGTGATAGCCTTAGCATCGATCAGCTCCTGGATCTTCCTCTTTAGTACATAACACACCTTTATAGGATGGTGTACATATCTATGGAAGATGCAGTACTTGGGGTTGTTAGTACTGTCGACTTCATTAGGCCGCTTCTCCTCAGGAAGGGTAATCTTGCCGCTTTTGACGAGACACTCGAATATGCTCGGAATATCGTCGTCGTCGAAAGAGTATACTTCAATGGGCCTGGCAGTCCCATGTTTTGTCTGTGTGGTTGCTGCAATTTTTTGCCTGGACGTATTGATTGCCAGAGCTTCTTTTCCTTTGGAACCATGAGGATGGTCACTGTTGGGGGATGACCTCTTGCCTCTATCGGAGGCAGAGATCATGATGCCATTATCATGCGCCTTTCGACTGTTGTCTTCCGCGGCTACCGCTGAGACGATGAACGAGGGCCAATTATGGAACTAATATGGTCTTGTGAACACCGAGATTACGGGAAGAATATTCTTTCTGTAAATATCCACCAATGCCGAGTCTGGAACTCTGGGAGGCATCTGCAAAGTGGCTTGACGAAAACGTTCGATAAAAGTGCGAACGTCCTCCTTTTCCTTCTGCTTCTCTTCAATGAAAGAGAATATAGACATGTCCATCCCTCCCTCGTAGAATCGTGCAAATAATAAAGCCTTGAAGTCTTCAAAGGAAGTAATGCAGTTGTCCGCCAGGCTACGGTACCACTGATAAGCCACTCCCGAGAGACAGCCCTTGAACACCCGAGTGAGGAGGGGGTCATTCCCTTGTAATAATACCGTCATCATACTGAAGTAGTTCATGTACTGACTCGGTGATGTTTTTCCCTCGAACAAAGCCATAGTCTGCGGTTTGTATTTAGGAGGGAAAGGGGCCTCTTCCCAGATAGCCGGATAAGGCTGGTTGATTCCCAATTTCTTGAGCTGATCTTTGTGCTTCAAGGCATCAAATTAGGCTTTCAACTCCCGTACTACCTGCATCGAATTTTCAGCCGGTTGCGGGACCATGGAGTGGTGAGGAATCGGTTGTATCGCGACTCCAAAAGGAGGTAATACGTTCTCCGAATGAGGAAGCGGAGGAACTGCTGATTCCTGATCTAGAGCAGGCTCTTTGATTGTGTTGGATGGTGGTAAGTCCACCCCCACATGTATCTGAGTTGGAGGGACCGATGCTTGAGCCATAGCAGCTGTGTGTTGAGTCAGCATCATCTGGTGCATATTCTCCATCATGGATTGCATCTCTTTTAGAGATGTCTCCAGTACAGTAATGCATTGCTCAGCGCTCCCCGATGGGAAAGCTTCCTCGTGTTCATCTCCAATGGCATAAACTCCCATCTCCCTGGGTGTTATTGAAGGATGAGTATAGGTCTCTGTAGAAGTTGACTCTATACTTTCAGCATCTGATTCGGGAGACTAGTAACCCCCAGCATCGAAATCAGAAGAGTACGAAGCCGGTTGTCGTGACCTCGAACGGGTATTTCGGAATACCCTAGCTTCAGTGTTCTTAAGGAGCTGGTTGAATCTCCTTCGACTTGGAGTTCTAGAGGGATGACATCTTGAGTTCGATCTACCTCTAGGTATGTGTGAAGCCATGTTCACTGATGCATGTGTGGGCTCTTCTTCTTGGAAAGACGGAGAGTAGTTCAACCGATCAAAAATAGACCATTTTGCTTCAGAACCGCAATAATTAACTACAATCCTATGGCTATTACAATAGTGCTCGCTAGGAGGCATAATAGATATGCTGGAAGATCCCCTATCCTTGCGTTTCTGGATCAGATACTCACGCAGGTCAGAAGGATTTACAGAAGAAGAAGAAGATGGCTTGTTCCTTCTGTTCACGTCAGTGGGCATGCGGATGTTGGGAACCATAGTCCTCCTTGTGCCACCAGTATACAACAGGTTGGCCATCTGGGTAGCGGATGATCCCCGAGGAGTGTGTCTTTCCGCAAACTGAGCCTGCTTTACACTGAGGGGCCTCACCTGGAATAAATTGGAGCTCTGCTCAGGCTGGCGTAATGCTAAGGAGGTCCTCAGTCGGCCATCAACCCCTCGCATAATCCGGAGGGTGGGCTGATTCTTCCCTTGCTGGCGTAAATGTCGAGAAGTTGCATAGTCCGCCACTTGCTTTCCCTTGCATAGATTACAGGGAACATCTACTTTTTTGCGGAGGGCAGATGCATTTTTACCCGTGGAGCACATTTGGAATTTCTGATTTGGCGCTAAGGCATTGTCAGAAATTCTGTCTGCCACGTCATCGACGGGAGACTGGATTTTATGCGCAAAGCGCGAAATAGACTTATGGACTAGCCCTGAGGCTTTGTCCGAAGTTTTGTCTGCTACGTCACAGACGAGAGACAGAGTTTTACGCGCGGAGCACGAAGGTTGTGCAGCTATAACCTGGCTGGTCAGAGAGATCGGAGAGATCGAAGAGTCGGCAGGAACGGTAGGGGATGTCTTGGGCATACAGATCTTACGCAGCTTCCTGTTGTCTTGGACAGAGAGAGAGTGAGAGCTACCCCCTGCTCGAAGCATATCTTCGTAGGCAGACTGGTCGAACTGGACGACCAGGGTCTTCTTCACGGATCCCACGGATACTGCATCGTGTTGAGCAATAGCTTTCTCGTCAAAAGAGAAAGACGTCCCCAGCAGAGTCGCTATATTATGTTTGATAATAAACGAAAGATATAAAAAATAAGGTTTATACGAAACCCGCTCTTTGGTTTACAAACAAGATTGTACAATTAATCCTATACTAGGATGTCGGGTACAATTTTTTAATCTGGATAAATATTGCTATAGGAGTCTGATCTGCAGTCGATCACTTTGTCCCTTGGACCACACGATGGTGAAGAAGTGCCGTAGAAGACAGAAAGCAGCTTCGAAGGTTGCAAAAGAGAGTGGATGCTCGATGCCAAAGTCGTCGATCACTACTCTTTGCCTGAGCTCTGGTTTTTTCTCTCTCAAAGACTCTTCGACTCTTAGTTCCTTGACCTTCTCCTTTTGATCTTCTGTTTTTCGACCTCATTTTTCTCTCCAAGTTTTCGACCTCTTTCCTCTATCGATAGAGGTCCCTATTTATAGGATTTTTAGTGACAGTGACCATCAGTCGGCGTAGAAGCCGGGCAGTGGAAAGTATAGCACCTTTTACGCGACGGTTATAATAACCGTTACCTACGTATAAATGATCTTTTGAATGAGCGTGTGACACGTGTCCCATGAAGAGATAACGCGTATAACTGCTGCGAAGACCACGGCATAAAAGCCACGTAGGTAGTTATCCCTCGCGAAGAAAAGGTTGGCGTAGAAGCCAATAACTGTCACTATGGCGTAGAAGCCAAATAGTTTATCAAACTGGCGTAGAGGCCAGGTAGGCGTAGAAGCCGAGCGGGCATAGAAGCCGAGTAGGCATAGAAGCCGAATGGGCGTAGAAGCCTGATGTTGCATGGACAGGTAGCTAGCGTAGAAGATAGCTGATCCTCCTTCCTTGACTGAGACTTTGAGCGAATTCTGAACTAAATAGCCTTAATACGCACCACTGCGAATGTAGCCTGGGCTGGCGTATTGCAGAGAGATAGCGTACAGCGTGCTCTTCAAGGCTGAAAATAGCCTGATGGCGTAAAGCTCGAAAGTGATGATGTGGACGTTTTAGCCAAAATTATGACTTTTGGAGATATAATCAAATCTTTTGCATTAAATGCAGAGACTTCCCCCATCTTGCACATTAAATGCAAAGGCGTGTCCCGAAGATCTGCCAGCCTTCCGCACATTAAATGCAGAGATATGCCTCGGGCCCTGTACGAAGAGCAGCTTTTGACGTGGCAGTCTGTTGGTTTTCTGCGGAGCGTAAGAAGCTCACGTCTGCCTGTGTAAAACTAGGCAGCGTATTCCAGAGGCATGTCTCGAAGATCTTCCATCATTCCGCGCATTAAATGTAGAGACGTGCCTCGAAGATTTGTCACCATTCGGCACATTAAATGCAGAGGGGTGTCTCGAAGATCTGCCATCTCGAAGATTTGACATTATTTTGCGCATTAAATGCAGAGGCATGCCTCGAGCCCTGTACGAAGAGCAACTTTTGACGTGGCAGTCTGTTTGCTTTCTGTGGAGCAAAAACAGCTCACATCTGCCTGTGTAAAACTAGGCAGCGTATTCCTTTGTATGCGTAAAAGTGGTTTATGCCAAGGAAATGTTACTAAACGACAGTCTGGGTCGCTGTGCCGCTCCATCATTATAGCCGTCATCTGGGTAGTCGTGCAGTACTCTTTGTCAGGATTCAGACGTCAGGTTCACTGCACGATTTGATAGGTTCATTTCGGGGAATACGAAGCATCCCTCGTACACTTCAATGCTGCATTAAAGCGGATGAGTTTTACGCATAAAGGCGATACAGCATCCCTTTTTACGCTGAAGCAGCCTGGACATACTACATTACGCGGATAGTCCTTGAACTTATATTTTATGCTGTGCTCAGCAGAAAAGTTCTGTTGTACGCCGATGGCTCCGAAGTCGTATTTTATGCTGCCCAGCACTAAAATGCTGCGTATAACTCTTCAGCGTATTTTTTATGCTTCTATACTCATATAGGTGGACTGTTGTATTCCTATAGCAGAGAAAGGGTTATGGTTCCTAATCTACACATTCCTACTGATGTAAAAAGGCAGAATAAGCCTTTTTTTTCTTCTGGTAATCTCCCTGATTTACGTGAATTCTTGATCCAGAAACGCAAAGACAGGGGATCTCCTAATATGTCTCTCCACTATCCCCACAGAATCATATCTTACCATGTACACATTACCTCTGAATAAGATATGTCCAGAACTTTTCTATGTCCATATCACCTCTGAGTAAAGTTCGTGCTTCGACTTTGTTGCTATCATGTTCACATAACCCCTGATAGTGCTAGTTGTTTCCGCTTATTATCCATACTTAAGGTACACCGTGGGTAATAAGTCCACAACCCAAGAGTCTGCCATGTCCATATTACCTCTGAGCAAACTTTCTGGCCTTGACCATCGATTATCACGTCCATATTACCTCTGATATCGATTGTCTTCCAACTTATCACCCGTACCCAATCTGGAATATGCCAATAGTGTTAAGTCCACAAAAACTGCTATGTCCATATTACATCTGGCAGGGCTTGTCTCAAACCTATTATTTGCACTAACATGCACAAAAAAGTATCAGGTTTACAAAACCTATCACGTCCATTTTACTTCAGATAGGGATTGTTTTTGAACTTATTATTTGTACTCAATGTGCGCAATGAATAATAAGTCCACCAAAAGTCCCCCAATGGGATGTTCTCAATCCAAAGAAAATGGTCACGTCCATATTATCTCTGTCATATTTTTCTTTATCCCCCACAGAGTCATATCTTACCACGTCTACATTTCCTCTGAGTAAGATATTTCCAGAACTTTTTAATGTCCATATTACCTTTGAGTAAAGTTCTACTTTTCAACTTTCTACTATCACGTTCGCATAACCCCTGATAGTGCTAGTCATTTTTAGCTTATTACTCGTACTTAAGGTACGCCTTGGGTAATAAGTCCACAACCCAAGAATTTGCCATGTCCATCTTACCTCTGAGCAAACATTCTTGTCCATCGACTTCCGAGATCTAAATACGGTCTGCCCTAAAGATGAATTCTCTCTTCCCATTATAGACGAACATGAAGAAGCTTCCTCATCAGGAAGTACTGAACAACGCATCACTGTATTGGAAACATCACTTAAAGAAATGTATACCATGATGGAGAGTATGCACCAAATGATGGTGACTCAACATACAAGCACCAAGTTCTTCCTGGAGTCTCCAACGGCAAATTCTTGGATTTCGTCATCACTTCCCAGGGTATTCACATAGACCCCGACAAGACCAAGGCCATCCAGGAGATGAATCCGTCAAGGAACCTCTGGAAACTCTGCGGCCTTCAAGAGAGGTTGGCATACATCATGAGGTTCATATCAAAACTCTCCATACATTTTCGGCCGTTCACAAAGCTCATGAAGAAAGGTGTCTCCTTTGTTTGGAATAAAGAGTGCCAACGAGCGTTCGACAACATCAAAGACTACCTATCAAACCCTCCTGTGGTGGTGGCCCCGGTCATGGGAAAGTCATTTATGCTCAATATTCGCGCGATGGATCACTCTCTCGGTGCCCTGTTAGTCCAAAATAGTGATGCAGGCCACGAGAAGGCCATATACAACCTCAGCAGGATGAAGGTCGGCCCAAAGCATAGTTATATCGCCGTTGAGAAGGAGTGCCTTGCTCTGGTATTCGTTATCCAAAAAACTTGACATTACGTGACTGGACAGACAATTCACGAGTCAATCCCCTCAGGGTCCTCATGATCAAACCTGGGACATTCAGTTCCAGCTTGGCTACCTGGGCAATACTATTATCCCCATATGATATGGTGTTCGTCCTATAGAAGGTCGCCAAGGGTCAAAAATCTCAAAGCTATATGAAGAAATTTCAAACGAAGTGGCAAACACCAACGTTACTTCACACGAAGCTGTCTGGCGAATGTTCTTTGACGGTGCTTCAAGAGCAGGGCCCAAAGGCGACATCATCGCTAGGGTCAGTATAGTGTTGATCTCCCCATACGGCCTCGTCATCAATCGTGCGTACTCCCTCACGGAGCCATGCTCCAATAATCTGGCAGAGTATAACACCCTAATCATCGGACTCCAGCTCGCTAAGCAAGTCGGAGTAGAGTAGTAGGAGGCCTATGACGATTCTCAGCTAATCATCAATCAGGTCCAAGGAGTATATGAAGTCCAAAACGAAGACTTAATCCCCTACCACCAAGCTGCACTTGGTATATGAAGAAACGTTCGAGATGTTCTTAATTTAGCATGTCCCTCAGTTACAAAACATCGAGGCTGACATCTTAACCGGGTTTGCTGATTCCTGGTCGGTACCAAACAACACCCATTAGCTAATCGATGTGATCGGCCAAGAGCTGGTCTGTCCCAAGAACAACCTATGCATGTGCCTCATATATGTAGCCGAGGTCGCCACCGATACTCAGGATTGGAGATTTCCATTCATTGACTATGCAATTGATGGAATTCTCCGCAAGAACCTGAAGGAGGCCACTTCAATCATGAGACTTTTCCTCCATTTCTATTACGATACGGAGACCAAAATGTTATGACGGCCTTCTGCTACGATGCTTATCGAACGCAGAGGCTAAACACGCCCTCTCCGAAGCTCAAGATGGCGTCTGCGGGGTGCATCAATCCGATCCGAAGCTACATGACCGTCTTCGGAGAATGGGCTACTATTGGCCTACGATGGTAGCAGATACTGTCGATTACGCGAGAAAGTGCCAAGCATGCCAAGTCCATGCAGACTTCATCCACCAGCCATCTGAGTTCCTACACCCAACGGTATCATCTTGGCCGTTTGAGGCGGGGGGAATGGATATCATTGGGCTAATCAGTCCGCCTTCATCGAAAGTACATTGGTTCATCTTGGTGATCACCGACTACTTCTCCAAGTGGACGAAAGTTGTCCCATTTGTTGAAGTCAAAACATCAAACGTAATTAACCTCGTCAAGCATTACGTTATATACTGCATCGGCCTGCCATGAAGGATCGTCCATGATAATGGTCCACAGTTTGCAAGCCATGCGTTCTACTGGTTCTGTGATAAAAATCAGATTCAGAATGTGGCATCGACTGCCAACAACCCAGCAACAAACGGTCTAGCAGAAATATTCAATAAAACCATCATAAAGCTCCTCAAGAAATTCGTGTCTTCCAACAAACGCGACTGGAATAAGAAGCCAGGGAAATGTCTCTGGGCCTACCGTACAACAGTCTGGACAGCTACTGGCAATACGCCTTTCTCTCTGGTATACAGAAGCGAAACGGTCCTCCCCCTCGAGATCCAAATGCCTTCACTACGAGTAGCTCTCTCCAACCGGCTAACCACGGACGACAACTACCGCCGACAGTTACAGGAGTTGGAATCACTCGACGAGAAATGACTCTTAGCCCAACAACGCATAGAGCTGTATCAAGCGTGCCTCTCTGGAGCCTTCAACAAATGGGTAAAACAGAGAATATTCCAAGTGGATGACCCCATCTTAACAATAAGAAGACCGATGGTTATGACTCACAAGACGGCCTACAAATTCTAACCTATATGGGAGGGCCCATTCATTGTGGAAACCATGTTTTCCAACGGCGTATACCGGCTAGTGAAATCCAACGGCGACTGGCTCATGATGCCTATCAACGGCAAGTTCCTTAAAAAGTACTACATCTAAAGTAGACTTGTACTCCCCTCATCCCCAGCAGGACAATCTAGACGTACATCTCTACACTCTGGGGTCCTTATCCCCAACAAGTGCATATGCGCAACATTTTCCCATTCGTTACAAATTCTTGTAAAAGCCATCATCTATATCCAGGAGTCCTTGATATGCAACGGATGATGGATCCCCAAAATTTCCCCAGCGGAGCATTCCTTAGTTCCACTCGCACACTGCCGTAGTGGCCACTCAAAAACCAATCTCGTTATACGCTAGTCATGTACCTATTACCTCTGAACTGTCGTCCCACCAATTTCCCCAGCGAAGCATTCCTCAGGTCCACTCGCACACTGCCGCAGTGGCCACTCAAAAACCAATCTCGTTAGACGCTAGCCATGTACCTATTACCTCTGAGCTGTCGTCCCACCAATTTCTCCAGCAGAGCATTCCTCAGGTCCACTCGTACACTACCGCAGTGGCCACTTAAAAACCAATCTCGTTAGACGCTAGCCATGTACCTCTTACCTCTGAGCTGTCGTCCCACCAATTTCTCTAGCGGAGTAATCCTTAGGTCTATCTTCATGTTCGGATAGACCACACTCAACAAATCACTCCTCAATAAATTTTTCGGACATTGGTTCACGTCCATATTACCTCTGAACTGTTGTCCTAACATTTTTCCCTAACCGAGTTAGCCATGTACCTATTACCTCTGAGCTGTCGTCCCACCAATTTCTCCAGCGGTGCATTCCTCTGGTCCACTGGCACATTGCCGCAGTGGTCACTCAAAAACCAATCTCGTTAGACGCTAGCCATGTACCTATTACCTCTGAGCTGTCGTTCCACCAATTTCTCCAGTGTTGTAATCCTTAGGTCTATCTTCAAGTTCAGATAGACCATACTTGACAAATCACTCCTCAGTAAATTTTTTGGTATTGGTTCACGTCTATATTACCTCTGAACTGCTATCCTAACATTTTTCCCTGACCGAATTTGCCAAGTCCATATTACCTCTGAGCAAACCTTTCGTATTTTGGCTATCGATCATCACGTCCATATTACCTCTGATATCGGTTGTCATTCCCACTTATCACCCGTACTCACCAAGGTACACCAGCGGTGTTAAGTCCACAAAAAATAGTCACGCCTTTTGGATTGAAGAATGCCAGGGCCCTTATGTGATTGAAACATCATTTTCAAATGGCGCTTACAGATTAGCCAAGCCTAATGAAGATTTGATAATGGCTCCTATCAATGGCAAATTCCTGAAGAAGTATTATACTTGATCACCCTTGCTTAATGGAGTATGATGAATATTTTATTCTGATGATACTATACACAAAGATTAGTTGAATCATATTCTATCATGTTCATATTATCTCTGAATAGATATGTTAAACTAATTTGAAATTTCAAAACCTATCATGTCCATATTACCTCTGATAGTGTTTGTATACAAATTTAGTTGGATCATATTATATCATGTTCATATTACCTCTGAATAGATATATTCAGTAAAACCAGTGACCGAAAGTATATCATGTCCATATTACCTCTGATATCATATTCTATCAAGCCTTGAAGAACGAGTCAAATTTGACCATTTCATGCTTCATTCAAAGTATTTTAAACTACGAGGAATTTGAAAACTTTGAAGGGGGTCTTGTAGAAGCATGAAATATGCTGAGGAATTGTCCGCATATTTTATAGTAAAAATTCCCAACATACATGAAGTCCCTCTCTGCGTAAAATAGAGCTTCTAGGTGGTTTGGCGTAAAATAGGGCTTCAGAGCTGTCTGCGTAAAACAGAGCTTCAAGGTGGTCTGGCATAAAATAGGGCTTCAGAGCTGTCCAAGTAAAATAGAGCTTCTAGGTTGTTTGGCATAAAATAGGGCTTTAGAGCTGTCCGCGTAAAGCAGAGCTTCAAGGCTGTTCTGCGTAAAAGGTTGCTATACCTTCCTACGTAAAGTTTAAAATACGTTATTTTTAATGCAGCGTAAAGTTGTACGAGGAACTTTTCGTATTCCTCGGATGAATTTGTTAGTCGAATCAGTAAACCTGACATTTGACAAAAGTACTGCACGATGAACGAGAGAACGACTGTGATGATGATTTTGTACAGAGATCCAGGTTGTCATTTTGTGACATATTTTTGATACAAATCATTTTTACACATTCAAAGGAAGAAAAAATATAGTCTTCTGAATACGCTGTCTATTCTACATTGATAGAAATGAGTTTTTATGCTCAAGACAACATAAAATCAGATGCCACGTCAAAAGTTGTTTCTTGTACAGAGCTCGAGGCATATCTCTGTATTTTATGCACAAGATTGAGGCATATCTCTGCATTTAATGTACGAGATTTTGTTCTATTTTTAAATTTTGTCATGACTGGGGAGAGCTAAAACTGTGACTAATACGCTCACATCACCATCCTTGCATTTTACGCCAACCAGGCAATTTTCAACTATAGGAGTATGCCGTGTGTTATCTCCTCAAAATATGCCAACTCGGCTATATTTGCAAAGGTACATTGATAAGGCTACTTAGCCCAGAATACGCTCAAGACCTCAGTCGTGAAGGATAATTGGCTATTTTACGCTGGTTATCTATTATTCATGAATCATCAAGTTTTACGCAGGGGCAGTTACCTACATGGCTTGCATGCCATGATCTTCGAGAAGCAGTTATACGTGTTACCTTATAAAGGGATATATGTCATACGCAGATTCAGAAGATTATTTGAACGTGGGTAGCAGTTGTCATAACCGCAGCGTAAAGGATGAAATCTTCTTCACAGTTTGGCCTTTTACGCCAACAAGACAGTCATTTGGCTTTTACGTCAACCAGGCTATTTTCAACTATAGGAGTACGCCGTATGCTATCTCCTCGAAATATGCCAACTCGGCTATATTTGCAAAGGGGCAGTTACCTACGTGGCTTGCATGCCATGATCTTCGAGAAGCAGTTATACGCGTTACCTTATAAAGGGATACGTGTCATACGCAGATTCAGAAGATTATTTGAATGTGGGTAGCAGTTGTCATAACCGCAGCGTAAAGGAGGCAATCTTCTTCACAGTTTGGCCTTTTTACGCCAACAAGACAGTCATTTGGCATTTACGCCAACCAGGCAGTTACTTTATTAATCTCTATAAATAGAGACCCCTGCTACCTACATTCGAAGGGGGTCATAACCCGTGGTCACAGGGTAAAGGAGGGGGGAATTGGTTTTGGCTGACAACTTTGGCAACAAGAATTCGATCCTACTTGCAACTTTTCTTTGACCGACTTTTGCCTTCAGTTCAGAGAAAGTTTGAACCTTCTTCTACAGCACTTCTTCATCATCGTGTAGTCCAAGGAACAAAGTGATCGACTGCAGATCAGACTTCCATAGCAATACTTTCCTAGAATTATTTTATTGTACTTAATATCCTCGTATAGGATTATTTGTACTTTTCTCTTTTCTTGTTTGTAAGCAAAAGTTTCGTATAAACTTTGTTTATCTAAACAAAATGGCGACTTGGCTGGGGAGACTTTCTCCTCTGAACCAGAGATTCTGGGGACAGACTGTCGAGTGATTCCAACTCATGTAACTGTCGTCGGTAGTTGTCGTCTGTGGTTAGTCGGTTGGAGAGAGCTACTCGTAGTGAAGGGATCTGGATCTCGAGGGGGAGGACCATTTCGCTTCTATATACTAGAGAGAAATGCGTATTGCCAGTAGCTGTCCGGACTGTTGTACGGTAGGCCCAGAGACATTCCCCCAGCTTCTCATTCCAGTCGTATTTGTTGGAAGACACAAATTTCTTGAGGAGCTTTATGATGGTTTTGTTGACCACTTTCGCTAGACCGTTTGTTACTGGGTTGTAGGCAGTCGATGCCACATTCTGAATATGATTTTTATCAGAGAACCAGTAGAATGCATGGCTTGCAAACTGTGGACCATTATCATGGACGACATGGTAGTTCTCATTCCTCCTTTGACGACTCTGGGGAAGTATTGCGAAGTTTATACGAAACTTTTGCTTATAAACGAGAAAAAAAAAGTACAAATAATCCTATACGAGGATATCAAGTACAATAAAATAATTCTGGGGAAGTATTGCTATGGAAGTCTGATCTGCAGTCGATCACTTTTTTCCTTGGACTACACGATGATGAAGAAGTGATGTAGAAGAAGCTTCAAACTTTCTCTGAACTGAAGGTAAAAGCCGGTCAAAGGAAAGTTGCAAGTAGGATCGAATTCTTGTTGCCAAAGTTGTCAGCCAAAACCAATTCCCTCCCCTCTTTACCCTGTGACCAGCTTTTGGCACCAGTTCTTTAAGTACGTGGACAGTCAGGGAGAGGTCAAAACAGAGTTTGTCGACATCAATCCATTCAAAGGTATTGAAGTATATTATTCTGATTCTATACTCTATACACGGAGTACATAAAAGAAGAAGCTAATGAGATTGAAGGCGAGCCTGAAAGCGCCCCTAATAAGGATGATCCGGGTTAAAGGGCGCACTACTCGTTCAACTACTTCATAGCCTCTTGTATTAACCTCCGCAGGCCAATGTGGAAAGAGAGGGCCAAAGAAACATTATTGAGAAAACTTTATAAGAAGTTGAATCCTTTAGTCATTGACCTGCGACGAAGTAATCATTTTACATCAGCAAATCAACCCTTAGCCGTTGACCTTACCGAACCTCCAGCTAAAGTAGAAACTCTTGTTGACTGTGTGGAAGAGAAAAAAATCTTGTATTTTATGAACGAAGAAGACTCTCATTTGTACTACATTAATGTTGATCCTTTTACACAAGAATTCCTAGAGGCCCTGTCAGCCTATGAACCCTTATCCATACCAGTGGCGTCGCTATGTCAGAACGGTGCAACATACAGATTGCATAAAGATGCTTCTTTATAGTCCCAGCAAGGCAGAATGAGCAAAGATAGATACTTTTTAGCAAAGTTAGAAACAAAAGGGTCACACAGACAAGTGATTCCGATGATAACAATGGAAAAATACAGGTCCACCACTACAGTCGATAGACTAAAAATATTATCCAAAGGATGGGTTATGACTTGAAGTCTGGCGGAGGACTCATTTATGGAAAAGGTAGACGTACTTCTATTGTCACGCTCCAGTCCCAAAAATATCGAGGGACTAGACACGTGGCAATGGCCAACAGCACACACCGATGGACAAACCCAATTTAATGGATCCATCAGGGCGTACTTAAGCCGTAATACAATAATAAGGGTCTAGATACTAATCTCATCCACAGAATTGAATACAACAATATCAGAATCATAAAGCAAGATCAATCTCAATATAACATAAACTCGGGAAATCACCCGATAATGAGTCTGATACATCTGTCAAGATACAAGAATAAAGATAACCACAGCAACTACTGTGTATGGGTAAAGCCTATACCCAGAAGATACCCTCGGTGATCACCCGTCTACTGGATCTGGTACTGCTCCAGTGCCTGCTCCTGCTCCGGCTCCTGCTAATGCTCCTGCACTGTATACCTGGGATAGATCTCGTCTGCTAATCCTGGAAACATAATCCGGATCCAGGTCCTGAGTGGGACGTAACAAGATAAAAAAAATACAAGCCAAAAGTACAGTAAATGAACATGCAAGATAGACAAGAAAATAAACATAAGAGAAGCAAATAAGACACAAAAAATTACTTCATCTAAGACAGTGGCATATCGATAATGCTATCAAACTTGACTACAAGCAAATCGGGGTAACCGCAACTCAATGGGAGATCACGGTCCTATAGAAAGTAGGCCAATGGGGACTCCCAATCTATAGTATGGCTCTTTCACAGCCCAATGGGAGCTCACGAATGAGGTAGTCAAATGAACAAGTCTCTATCGCAGCACAATGGGTACTCACAATCGAGAATGCTCAAGTATAGTCAATGCCTAATAACGATCATCTAGGAACTAAAGTAACCAATCGAGTCAGCTCAAGAAAGCGTAGAGCAAACATATACCATCACAATATGACTATGAAACAAATAGTGATACATGGAAAAGAGCAAATAATGTACATGCACGTAAAACGAAGAAATAAGACTAGAGCAGCAGGAACAAATCAAATATGAAAAATGTATAAAGAACTATATACGACAAGAAAATAACAACTGAAAAGGGAAGCATGCAAATAATGTACAAGAGTTGGCAAGGTATCTTGCCTGGGGTTCGAATACCAACAATTGTCCCTGTGTCAGTGGATCCTACAGGCACTCCACCAAAGGCTGTAATAAACATCACCAACAGTCTCAAAAAATATCAAATAGCTAAAAACGCCTATCCTTAAGTCTAATTTGGACACAGTGACGAAAATGACAGTTTCTGGTCAAAGCGGGGTCCACATGTAGGCCGCTTTGCACCGAAAAATGCGTCAGGGTCAAAGGTCTCAAAATTTGTCAACTTAGTGTCAATAAGTCCAGAACGATGATAAGAACCCAACGGAACTTCCAGAATTGGATTCCGACGAGCCGATCATAAAATCGCCCGTCAAGTGGAGCCTGTGGGGCCCACGATATGCGATTTTGTCAACATTCTCAGAATCGAACCCAACATGGGTCACAGGACCAGCGTATTGCTATGAGTTCGATGGCTCAAGTTTTGTTTTGATCTGACGTGTGTACACAAAGTTACAACATGTTCTAGAACAGGAGGATACGGGGCGTTGTCGGCGGATACGCGTTGATTTCGGTGTACAGGCACATCCAAATCAACTTCTGCAAAATCCCGCACGTTAGTATCAACAGTGCGCACGTTTCGGTAAAGACCGCGTGCGACCAAGTCGTCCCGTTTGGCGGGGCGCACTCAATTCTGGGGTAAAACAGGGCGTTGGTTTTCCTATTTTTTGATCGCGGTTCGCGATCGCCACAGGACGCGACGCACCAAACGGGTTGCACGAGCATCGAGGGGGTCACACAGCCTACACGTCATAACTGACGGAACGGAAAACGAAATAACGAGGAGAGAGAATGGATTACCTGAACAGGGCTACGTGGGAAACAAAATTCCCGTGTCCTGGTCCTGTGTTGTGTCCTGGTCGGCCGTGTCCGGGTTCTGTTGTGTCATGTCCGCTGTGTCCGTCTAGGTTTTAGGGTTAGGGTTTCTGCTTGATGTCGGGATCGTCGGCCAGTGGGACGGCCGGAGTTCAGCGAGGCTGTGCGGGGCTGGGCAGAGTAGGAGGAGAAGGGAAGGCTGGGGTGGTGGAGGTCGACGGGGCTGCGGGGTCAGGGAATGCACAATTGGCCGGAGGAGGGGAGTATGGAGGAGGTCGATGGTGGAAGTGTTGGGTGGACTTGGGTGGAGCGGGGAGAGGAAGACGGGGTCGGGGACGGGTCGAGCAGGGTCGACGGCTGGGTGGTGGTGCTGGGCTGGGCTAGGTCGTCGGCTGGGGCTGCGGAGGAAGGTGGTGGGGAAGTCTAGGGTTCAGGTGAGGGCGATAGGGGGTGCTCGACTGGGCTAAGGCGGCGGGTCCTGGCCGAGCGGGGAGAGGAAGAGGGGATGATGGAGGTGCTCGGCTGGCTACGGGGTGTGTCCGGGCGGAGGATGGCTGAGGGGAGGTTCGTCGTCGAGAGGGGAGAGGTGTTTTGGGTTTCGACAACGGCGGAGGGGGAATTTATAGGGACAGCCGCCGATCGGAACAGTATTTCTGATCGGATTAGGTTTAGGGTTCAGATTAGGACTTCGGGTTTGGGTCTGCGGGTTTTGAGTCGGGTTTAGATCCGACCCGACCCGATAAGGTTGGGTTTGGTTCAGCTGAACCGGATCTGGGTTGTTTTGGGTTGGTTTGGTTCAATTGAACCGGGTTTATTTCTAGGGTTTAATTACGACTTGGTTTTTAGGGCTTTAAAAATGCTTCTGGGGTCCAATAAATTCACAGAAAATTACCCTATGTCCAGTTTTCCATTTTACACCATAAAATATTATTTCTATACTATTTTAATATTAATTAACATCATTTAAAAATCATTTAAATTCCAAATACCTTAGTTTTAATTACAGAAAAAACCTAAAAAATTACAAAAAATTGTGAAAAATCCAAATTAAAATTTTTTGAAAAATCAGGGGTGTTAAAATCTACCCAACTTATAAAAATTTCGTCCTCGAAATTAAACTAGGGTAGGATCTCTCTATCACATCTCACTTGGTTACAGGCTAAAGAATTCCTCTCAAGTAAACATTGCGGTCTCTACCCAACTTAGAATTTACTCATCTATCATCTAAGGCTATACATCTAAGAAAGCTATGCCCCAAATTATGTTATTGAATCCTCAAAGTTTTTAACACCAAACATATCACCCATGATATTCTCTTAATCATTTATAAGAGGGTCATCAACAATACGACCGGCCTATGGGGTATATCTAGTACTGTCTATATATCAAACTTATACCAAGCACAAGGTTTCGTCTTTCCGAAATAAGGGAAGACGGAGATCAATAATAAAGAGTTCAAGGGTGAGGTAATAGAATAGAAGTATCGGGATCAAGGCGTTTAAAGAATTCAAATGGGAATTTCTAAGAAGTTGTGGATTGAAATCCTATTCTGGTAATTCTTCGTTCGCATGCTCGTATTAGTACAGTTATGTAGTAGATACGATATACTCAGACATATCTAGAGGACAAATACATTCGTCTACTAATCACTATATATCTCAATCCACATACGGTAGTTATGCGAAGGGGCGAACCAAGCGTACCATGGTTGATCAGACCGTAGTACACTGATTCTGAAATGTATCAGTGTGTTAATCCACTAATGATCAAGCTCGATAGAAGAGTAAGCTTGCAAAACTAGGCTATATTAGCAGCATAAGTCAAGGTAGTACAACAAATATAAGTACGCTAGATGATGATGAAAGGAGGTATAGATTAATTCAAGTTCACAAAAACAAAACAAAGTAAGCAATAATAAATAAAGACTACACAATCTCTACAGTTATCATACAACCTCCTTGTCTAAGTCGCTAGTCGACCCAATAGGGCAAGGACCTCTAAATTCTACAGTCTGAATAAACACTATCTTCTTATGCAAGTCTAAAGTTGTGTCATCCTAGTTCACTTCATCAATGGGTCAATAGGGCTAGGTGGTACTATGTTGTGAGGCATACTATCCAACTTAAAACAATAAACTAATACTGAAATCGTCTTAAGGATACCGTGGAAACTCTTGTTAAGGTCTACGAGAAGGGGTCTTGGTACCTATTAGGGTATCCTCCTATATTACCTAGGTCGTGGTTGTCTTAAGCCTCAGTCTTAGTGCTTATAGAACAAGTGTCGATAGTAAGAATAGAAGAGTTACTGGCCGTCAAGGGTAAGGGATCTAACTTGTATCGATGTGGGGGTACTAATTATACGACTTAAAGCTAAGGGGTAATCAATAGGTCATAATTTACAATAATAACATAAACCGTCAAGTTCTAATTACCAATCACCTAGAAAAATAAAAATTTTAGAGTAACAACCAAAATAAACAATAAGAGGCATACAGGAATCAAGGCAGGATGCAAGTCAAGAAATTAATTCGAATCCGTTATAGATGTCAAGAACGATTCAAGCAAGTGGATGAGATCCAAAAACTTATCATATTCTTATTGCAGGCTTGCTCGGTCCCTAAGTTGAAACCGAAACAATTTAGTCGTTGACCTGCATGGGCTACCACAAAAACCATGTCACACCCCAGTCCCAAAAATATCGAGGGACTAGATACGTGTCAATGGCCAGCAGCACACACCGATGGACAAACCTAATTTAATGGATCCATCGGGGCATACTTAAGCTGTAATACAATAATAAGGGTCTAGATACTAATCTCATCCACAGAAATTAATACAACAATATCAGAATCATAAAGCAAGATCAATCTCAATATAACATAAACTCGGGAAATCACCCGATAATGAGTCTGATACATCTGTCAAGATACAAGAATAAAGATAACCATAGCAACTATTGTGTATGGGTAAAGCCTATACCCAGAAGATACCCTCGGAGATCACCCGTCTACTGGATCTGGTACTGCTCCAGTGCCTACTCCTGCTCCGACTCCTGCTAATGCTCCTGCACTGTATACCTCGGGATAGATCTCGTCTGCTAATCCTGGGGACATAATCCGAATCCAGGTCCTCAGTGGGACGTAACAAGATACAAAAAATACAAGCCAAAAGTACTGTAAATGAAAATGCAAGATAGACAAGAAAATAAACATAAGAGAAGCAAATAAGACAAGAAATTACTTCATCTAAGACGGTGGCATGCCGATGATGCTATCAAACAAGACTACAAGCAAATCGGGGTAACCGCAACTCAATGGGAGATCATGGTCCTATAGAAAGTAGGCCAATGGGGACTCCCAATCTATAGTATGGCTCTTTCACAGCCCAATGGGAGCTCACGAATGAGGTAGTCAAATGAACAAGTCTCTATCGCAGCACAATGGATACTCACAATCGAGAATGCTCAAGTATAGTCAATGCCTAATAACGATCATCTAGGAACTAAAGTAACCAATCGAGTCAACTCAAGAAAGCGTAGAGTAAACATATACCATCACAATATGACTATGAAACAAATAGTGATACATAAAAAAGAGTAAATAATGTACATGCACGTAAAACGACGAAATAAGACTAGAGCAGTAGAAACAAATCAAATATGAAACTTCCTAAATTGGATACCGACAAGCCAATCACAAAAATGCCCGTCAAGTGGAGCCTGTGGGGCCCACGATACGCGATTTTGTCAACGTTCTCAGAATCGAACCCAACTTGGGTCACAAGACCAGCGTATTGCTACGAGTCCGATGACGCAAGTTTTGTTTCGATCTGACGTGTGTACACAAAGTTACAACGTGTTCCAGAACAGGCGGATACGGGGCGTTGTCGGCGGATACGTGTTGATTCCGGTATGCACGCACATCCAAATCAACTTCTGCGAAATCCTGCACGTCCGTATCAATGGCACGCACATTTCGGTAAAGACCGCGTGCGACCAAGTCGTCCCGTTTGGCGGGGCGCACTCAGTTTTGGGGTAAAACAGGGCGTTGGTTTTCCTATTTTTGGATCGCTGTTCGCGATCGCCACAGGACGCGACGCACCGAGCAGGTTGCACGGGCATCGAGGGGGTCACACTGCCTATGCGTCACAACTGACGGAACGAAAAATAGAATAACGAGGAGAGAGAACGGGATACCTGAACAGGGCTACGTGGGAATCAAAATTCCCGTATCCGGGTCCTGTGTTATGTCCTGGTCGGCCGTATCCGGGTTCTGTTGTGTCATGTCCGCTGTGTCCATCTAGGTTTTAGGGTTAGGGTTTCTGCTCGATGTCGGGGTCGTCGGTCAGCGGGACGGCCGAAGTTCGGCGTGGCTGCGCGGGGTTGGGCGGAGGAGGAGGAGAAGGGAAGGCTGGGGTGGTGGAGATCGACGAGGCTGCAGGGTCGGGGAATGCACAGTTGGCCGGAGGAGGGGAGTATGGAAGAGGTCGATGGTGGTGGTGCTGGGCGGACTTGGGTGGAGCGGGGAGAGGAAGACGGGGTCGGGGACGGGTCGAGCAGGGTCGACGGCTGGGTGGTGGTGCTGGGCTGGGCTAGGTCGTCGGCTGGGGCTGCGGAGGAAGGTGGTGGGAAAGTCTAGGGTTCAGGTGAGGGCGATAGGGGATGCTCGGCTGGGCTAAGGCGGCGGGTCCTGGCCGAGCGGGGAGAGAAAGAGGGGATGATGGAGATGCTCGGCTGGCTACGGGGTGTGTCCGGGCGGAGGATAGCTGAGGGGAGGTTCGTCGTCGAGAGGGGAGAGGTGTTTAGGGCTTCGACAACGGTGGAGGGGGAATTTATAGGGACAGCCGTCGATCGGAACAGTATTTCCGATCGGATTAGGTTTAGGGTTCAGATTATGACTTCGGGTTTGGGTCTGCGGGTTTCGGGTCGGGTTTAGATCCGACCCGACCCGATAAGGTTGGGTTTGGTTCAGCTGAACCGGGTCTGGGTTGGTTTGGGTTGGTTTGGTTCAATTGAACCGAGTTTATTTCTAGGGTTTAATTACGACTTGGTTTTTAGGGCTTTAAAAATGCTTCTGGGGTCCAATAAATTCACAGAAAATTACCCTACGTCCAGTTTTTCATTTTACACCATAAAATATTATTTTCATACTATTTTAATATTAATTAACATCATTTAAAAATCATTTAAATTCCAAATAGCTTAGTTTTAATTACAGAAAAATCCCAAAAAATTGTGAAAAATCTAAATTAAAAATTTCTAAAAAATCAGGGGGGTTATATCTATACATCACCGCTCTCCAAAGTGAAAACCTAAGACATATTATCAACGAACAGGCCACAGTTTAGGATATGTCACACCACCAACAATGCCTAAAAACTCAGGGTCAGAAGAAGAGACGCATTCTCATTCTTATAACTCATTATCCTGGGATTCTAATGCAAGCGTTGGTGAGATATTTAAGCATTCTCTTTCAATCAACATGATGTCAGCCGACTCAGATGCGAAAGGTGATTCAAGTTTAGAACTCTTTGAAAATGATCCATGGACCCAACAGATGGATTCATAATTGGAGCTTCTGTTCGAGCGACGCGAACTACCTATAGAAGACGAGATCATTCAAATTAACAGTAAGAACTTCTATAAAGAGGATAAACAAACATTGGTTCAACTAATAAAAGATTACATTGATGTCTTCGCCTAGAGTTATGAGAATATGTCTGACCTGGATCCTCAGATAGCTACACACAAGCTCAACATCCTCTCTAATGCCAAGCCAGTAAAGCATCAAAAATGGCAGTTTTGTCTAGACATGATTGACGCAGTTTAAGCGAAAGTTAAAAACATGATAGCATGTGACTTTATTTGAGAAGAACAGCATCCAGATTAGTTCATAAATGTCATCCCAGTCATGAAGAAAATGGGAAGGTACGTGTTTGCATAGATTACCGGGATCATAACTTAGCATGCCCAAAAGATGAGTTCCCTCTTCCCATCACCGATGTCATGATTGACAACAGATATGTTTTCGAACGTATACCTTTCATGGATAGATTTTCGGGATATAATCAAATCAAGATGTGTCCTGAGTAAACTGCTATACAGTCATGCCATTCGGTTTGAAGATGCAGGAGCAACGTATCAACGAGCTATGAGCACTATCTTCCATGAACATCTACAAAAATAGTATAATATTACGTAGATGACATTGTTTTTAAGAGCCGTCTTAAAGATAATCATATTCAAAATCTGAAAATGGTGTTTGAGTTAATTCGCCAACACCAACTCAAAATGAACCCAACAGAATCCTTTTTAGATGTATCCAGTGGCAAGTTCCTCTGTTTTTTATAACTTCCAAAGGCATCCATATTGATCCTGATAAGGTTAAAGCCATTCTTGAGATGCATCCTCTATATAATCTAAAAGAACTTCGTGGGCTATAAGGTCATTTGTCATACATCAGGAGTTTTATTTCAAATCTCTCCGGAAGATGTCGACCCTTCACTCACTTAATGAAAAAAGGCGTGTCATTTATCTGGAATGAAGTATGTCAACAAGCATTCGATGACATCAAACGATATCAAACAAACCCACCAGTTCTAGTGCATCCAATCGTAGGAAAACCTTTTTTTATATGTTCGAGCAATAGATCATTCTTTAGGAGCTCTTCTCGCACAGAAGAGTAATGAAGACCATGAACAAGCAATCAACTATCTCAGTCGTATGATGGTCGACGACGAGCATAGATATAATTTTGTAGAAAAAGAAAGCCTGACTCTGATGTTCGCTATTCAAAAGATGCGATACTATGTGACAGGTCAAACAATTCATGTCATATCCATAGTGAATCCTCTTCGGGTATTAATGACCAAACCAAGCACGCTCACCTCTCGATTGGCTACATGGGCAATGTTGTTGTCACATTATGACATGATATATTTCCCATAAAAAATAGTGAAGGGCCAAGCACTGGGCAATTTCCTAGCAGCACATCCTGTACTAGAGACCTCTAAGCTATATGACAAAATTCCTGACAAAGTTTTGGAATATGATATGGCGATGGGAGATAATACCTGGCAATTGTTCTTCGACGACGCATCGAGAATATGACCCAAAGGCAAAATCATGGTCGGGGTGGACACAGTCCTAGTATCTCCTGACAAACTACTCATTCATCGTGCGTACTCTCTAAGTGAACCATATTCCAATAATGTGACAGAAATAATGCTTTACTTATTGGCCTCCAATTAGACAAATAATTGGATATAGAGTACCTGAAAGCCTATGGAGATTTTAAGCTAATAGTTAATTAGATTAGGGGAGAGTATGAGGTCTGGCATGTGGACCTCATCCCTTATCATCAAGAAGCAATTGAATTGACTCTTACCTACTAAGAATTCTTCATCGAGCATGAGCCACAATTACAAAATATGGAAGCAGATGTACTGGCTAGTTTGGCTACGTCGTTGGCCATTCCTCTAAAGAGACAGCACCTGATCATGATAACAAATAGAGAGTTATTCTGCACCAAGAATAACTTGCACATTAAACAGAGCTACATCATAAAGTCAACCTCCATTAATGAAGATTGGAGAAATATTTTTATAGACTATGCTGCTTATAGGATCCTCCCAGAAGATTTGAAAGAAGCTACTTCTAATAAGAGATGTTCACTCTGATTCTATTATAACCCCTCGTCCAAGGCATTATATTATTGTTTATACGATGGGCTGCTATTGTGTTGTCTTTCTAACATTGAAGCAAGATAAAAATACTTTATGAAGCTCATGATGGCATATATAGAGCACATCAGCCAGGTCCTAAACTACAAGATCGTCTAAGAAGAATGGGCTATTACTGGCCTACCATGGTGGCAGATACAGTAGATTATGCTCGTAAATGTAGAGCATATCTGATTCATGCTGACTTTATACACCAGCCGTCAGAATTCTTAGATCCTACGACAGCATCTTGGCCTTTTGAAGTGTAGGGAATGAACATTATTGGTCCTATCAGCCCACCTTCTTCCAGGGGACATCGGTTCATACTTAACATAACTGACTATTTATACAAATAAGCGGAGACAGTTCCACTCATCGGGGTAAAGATGTCCAATATGATTAGTTTAGCCAAAAACCATGTGATCTATCATTTTGGTATCCCCTGAAGGATAATATACGACAATGGACCACAATTTGCTAGTTAAGTGTTCGATCGGTTCTGTGACAAAGATCGAATCCAAAATATGGCTTATACGTCCTATAATTCGGTAGCCAACAATTTAGTGGAGGCCTTTAATAAAACCATAATCAAGCTACTCAAGAAGTTTATCTCATCCAACAAGCGCGATTGTAATGAGAAGCTTGGAAAATGCTTGTGGACTTATCACACGGCAGTTTGAACTCCAACGGGTTGTATACTATTTTTCTTAGTCTATGGATGTGAAACGGTTATTTTACTAGAGATCCAGATTCCCTCTCTCATGATAGCCATTTCTAATGAGCTAACAGTGGAGAACAATGATCGTTTAAGACTTCAGGAGCTAGAAGTATTAGATAAAAAGCGTTTACATGCTTAACAACGTATTGAGTTATATCAAGCACGCATTCCCAGCGCCTTTAATTAAAAAGTAAAATAAAGAATATTCTAAGTCGGCAAACTGGTCCTTACAGTGAGAAAACCCATGGTAACAACCCACAAGAGCAAAGGCAAGTTCCAAGCTAAATGGTAAGGTCTTTACATAGTAGAAACAGTTTTCTCCAAGGGTGCCTATGGGCTCTCTAAGCCTAACAGATATTTGATGATAATGCCCATCAATGGCAAATTTATCAAGAAGTATTATGTCTCGGTAAGACGTACACTTCTCTGTCCACAGGGGAGTAAGTTTAGATTTACCTCGAACTATTACCTTTATTATTTTGGATAAGAAATAGGTAATAGGTCCTCAAAGCTTTCCAACAAAACAGTGATTAGATCCGATGAAACATTCTCATTAAGATCATCTAAATAATTATCTCCAGCAAAGTGTCCCATTTTCTGAAGCCCATTCGCTTGGATGATATCTTATTTCTAATCCCCAGTAGGATTGGAAATAATCTTTCATGGATGATGCGACTCATATCCATATTATCTCTGAATAATATTTTATCCATCATCCCCGACAGAGAAAACAATATATGTACCTTTTGTTTAGCTAATTTTTTTCTTCACTTTATTCCCACTGGAGTAGACTGGTGTAGAAGGGTAAAAAATGCTGGAAATTGTCCGCGTACATATATGAAGTCCCTCCATGCGTAAAATATGGCTTCAGAGCTGTACGCGTAAAAGTTTACGCTTCAAGACTGTTTGGCGTAAAATAGGGCTACAGAGCTGTACGCGTAAAACAGAGCTTCAAGGCTGTGTGGCATAAAATATGGCTTCAGAGATGATCGTGTAAAGTAGAGCTTCAAAGTTGTCCGTGTAAAGCAGGGCTTGAAAGTTGTACGCGTAAAGCAGAGCTTCAAGGCTATGTGGCGTAAAAGGTTTCTATACCTTCTTGTGTAAAGTTTAATGCAGCGTAAAGTTGTACGAGGAACTCTTCGTATTCCTCGGATGAATCTGTCAGTCAAATCAGTGAACTTGACGTCTAACAAAAGTACTACGGCTGTGATAAAGATCTTGCACAGAGACCCAGGTTGTCATTTAGCGACATATTCTTGATACAAGTCATTTTTACGCATTCAAAGAATACGCTGCCTATTCTACATTGACAGAAATGAGTTTTTACGCTCAAGACAAGACAAATCAGATGCCACATCAAAAGCTGCTTCTTGTACAGAGCTCGACGCATATCTCTGCATTTAATGCACGAGACTTTGTTCTATTTGTCATGACTGGGGAAAGCTAAGACTGTGACTAATACGCTCACATCACCATCCTTGCATTTTACGCCAACCAGGTTATTTTCAACTATAGGAGTACGCCGTATGCTATCTCCTCGAAATACGCTAACACGGCTATAATTGCAAAGGTATGTGATAAGGCTATTTAGCCCAGAATACACTCAAGACCTCAATCATGAAAGATCATTTGGCTTTTACGCCAATAAGTCACAGTTTGGTCTTTTACGCCAATAAGATGATCATTTGGCTTTTACGCCAACAAGACGGTCATCTAGCCTTTACGCCAACAAGATAGTCATCTGGCTTTTACGCCAACAAGACGGTCATTTGGCTTTTACGCCAACCATCTTTATGCAGGGGCAGTTACCTACGTGGCTCGCATGCCATGATCTTCGAGAAGCAGTTATACGCGTTACCTTACAAAGGGATACGTGTCACACGCAGATTCAGAAGATTATTTGAACGTGGGTAGCAGTTGTCATAAATGCAGCATAAAGGAGGTAGTCTTCTTCACAGTTTGGTCTTTTACGCCAAGAATACAATTATTTGGCTTTTACGCCAATAAGACAGTTATTTGGCTTTTACGCCAACCATCTTTACGCAGGGGCAGTTACCTACGTGGCTTGCATGCCATGATCTTCAAGAAGCAGTTATACGTGTTACCTTATAAAGGGATATGTGTCACACGCAGATTCAAAAGATTATTTGAACGTGGGTAGCAGTTGTCATAACGGCAGCGTAAAGGAGGCAATCTTCTTCACAGTTTGGCCTTTTATGCCAAGAAGACCTGTCATTTGGCTTCTATGCCAACCTGACATTTGGATTTTACGCCAACCAGGCAGTTACTTGATTGATCTCTATAAATAGAGACCCCTTGTCACAGGGTAAAGAGATCAGAGGGAGGGGCAAGGCACTGGGGAGAGAGTTAGTTGAATCATATTCTATCATGTTCATATTACCTCTGAATAGATATGTTTAACTAATTTAAAAAGAGAAGAGGAGAGAAATCATATTCTATCATATTCATATTACCTCTGAATAGATATGTTTTCAATCCCCCTTGCAACCTTTGAAGCATCTTCTTCTTCTACAGCACTTCTTCATCATCGTGTTGTCCAAAGGACAAAGTGATCGACCGCAAATCAGACTCCTATAGCAATACTTCCCCATAATTATTTTATTGTACTTAACATCCTCGTATAGGATTAATTGTACTCTTTTTCTTGTTTGTAAACAAAAAAAAAGGTTTTGTATAAACCTTCTCCTTCAATTTGTTTATTCAAACAACTGGTAGTCTATCAAGTCCATATTACCTCTGATAGTATTATCGTCTATACTTAGTATGAATATGCCATGGATAATAGGTTTACCAAACGGGTCCCACCAAAACACTCTACCATGTTCACATTACCTATGAGCAGATGTACACATTGTGATTATATCTAGAAGACCGATAATATGCCTATTATTTCTGATGGTGTTATTTATCCCAATTTAGTTTTATATAGACATTGGGCCCTTGAGAATATATCAAGATTCTTTGGCTATAAAGTGAAGGAAAAAGGATAACTGTATAACTTTCTGGGAGAATCAAGATCATCCCAGTTGCTATTGTTTACAAAAGCTGTAAGATCGTGAAAGATACAAACATCAGAATATGCAAGGGGAGCCTGACCAAGTTCTGGCCTGTTCATCTTGTTTCTCTAGGTCAGCAATAAAAGCATCAAAACTCTTAATTTCTGTTTGGGGAGAGTGGTCAAGGGGAGCCTGAACAAGTTCTCTTTTACGCAGTTAGCCTAAAAATGATTCCTTCTTCTCTTCAGGAAGAAATAGTGCAAGAACGGTATGCATTTGCTCAGAGTCATCCGTGGTGGGTTAAAAGACAGTTAGTCCTACTGACTCTCCTATATATTTTTGAGATGCGTCCTGAGAAGCTATCAATAAATTCAGATGAAGAATGTCGGATCAAGTAATCGACTCTACTATTTATAGAAAGAGGGTAACAGTTCAAATTTACATACATGATTCATCAGTGAGGGGAGGCAATGGTTCGTTTTCCTAAACGAAGAATCTTATCCATAATTTGAAGCATTGTTGCTTGGATTCTGTGTATCCATCTAAAGGCTCTCATGTATGCAATAGGAGTGCTCACATAATACACACGCAAGTAGATTGTTCAATTTGTCGGATCTGCGTAGATTCTAATACTCTTTAAATATGCGAAGTAAATTTCTGTTCTCCTTGAATCGAATCAGAGAGTGATCAGACAGCAACACGAAGGCAATAAATCAAGATCAAGATAAAATTTTATTGGCATACAAATCATGATTACATATGATGAAAATCTATTACTTCTAAATTTTTATTCTAAAATTCATGCTTATATATGATGGAGAATGATCGCATGATCACCTCCATACTTCTACAGCCAATGTTAGGGAGAACAAATGTCAGACATGCTCTCGCTTCTTAATATTGGGTGCAGTGATAATGGCGGGAGGATAGATAACTGAGCATGTATTAATTTTGCGAGTCCCAAGGAGTCAGTCCTCTATCGCCACCAAGCTCCGTCAACAGAGTTTTGATTGGGACCCCTTCCCAATTTAACAGCCAAAATCGCGACCCAGCTGCTCCGTAGTAGCCAACCTCATAATAGGAGAAAATATAGCTAGCATGTTGCATGAACTAGAACAACTCTGATTGTTCTGATCAAAGTCCTTCCTCATTTTATGGCAAATTGCCAAATTATGTTGTGGAGCTTGGGCTTCTGTTGCTGACATAAAAACAACTCTTTCCATGTCTTCAGATATAACCTACAAAGGGTTGCCCGTTCTTTGTATATAAACCTTTGCTTCTAATAGCCTCGTTGAATAGGAGGGCGGAGGCTTTTTCATTTTGAAGGTTCCTGCGGAAGATCAAGTTGGTGAGTTGTGTGATGGGAAACCTTCCCGCATGATTCGAAGAGCACTGAAGATGACCTATCAAAGTTCTATTCAAAAACCTCTCACGAGAACTTGTATAGAGAAGGATTTTCTACTTAGCAACAGTTCTTCCATACCAAATCATCAGATAGGGAAGCAGGGAAAGAGGCAGGTGAGAAAATGCTCTCTTTAAGTTAAAGCGAGCGGATCATCATTTTGAATACGGAAAATTATGATATCCTTCAATGTTCCATCGAGGAAGAATCCCTTCGCTCGAAGACGTCTTCTCTTGCGTCCACTCGAACGCTTGTAGTGCTTTGTTGTAGTTAGCCTCCTCTTCTTTGGCTTAGATCGATAAATGGTCGAGCTCGTTTCCTATGTGATGAAAGAGTCTGAGGAATCATGAAGACGGCAATGTTTTTATGAAGAACGCTCCATATACATCTCTATATATCTCCTTATATATGCAAGAAGAAACGTTTTAGTTTCCAAACAAACCCCATAAATAGTGTCGCATGCATTACCTTAAAAATTGAGTCAGAACAAAGAAAGGGTGAAAACCTAAACAAAATTTGCATTGAAGGACTTAGCCACGTCAGTGAACTGTTAGACTCCAGCGTATCTCTCCAAGAACACCCTAGGAATTTTTGCAAAGCATGCAGGATGACACTTTTTATCTAAATTAAATCTACGCTGCATGCATAATAGAATGTGCATTGTGTCTGTGTACTACAGGACAAGGTTTGATTAAAACAAAATTACATTACTAAACGAAGGAGACTACATCATTTAGCCATCATAGCCCATACAAAAGAAGGAGAATGAGGAGAACACGACTAGTCAGAGGTGCCACGAATCTCACGAAGAGCATCCGCAACCTCCTAAAGAGTACGTATGCATATATGGTGGAATAGGCGACACATTGATTCTCTCATATGCAACATCTCCCTCTCCTCTGGAGTTATGGACAGTAAGACAAAATTATGTGTCATCTATAAAGGCCTGGGCAAGGGCCTCCAAATTAGCCCAAGGGAAGACAAGAAGTCCTCAACAAGGGCTAACTCATTATTTTCTCGTATTCTCTTTCTAGGGAGAGATGGCGAGACAGAAACAACCGAGGGAAACACAAAATCATGTCTCTCATGAGTCCCGTCGACGCTAGAATACTGGGTCGAGTAGGAATAGAACATCGGGAGGATAAGGCAAGCGGCCAAGGCTCCCAACCAAAAGCTTTCTTTGATGCCATAGCCAATGATTTTTGAAATAATAAAGAATCGTAAGCCCTATATATATATATATATATATATATATATATATATAAAGGAAGAAGTGGCAGTCCACCTTCTCAAGGCGGCGTACTCTCTCAGAATAATGCACAAAATTCGAGGAAGGACAAGTCAGTTCGTCTTACTAAAGTGCTGATTGGTGGATACAACAATTTTCCATGAATGAACCTCGATTATGCCAACCGTCATTAGTCATGATGTATCAAGGGATATAGGCCAGGTGGTATGAAGCCCTGGGGCACCGAACACGCACGCTCAAATCCAAACAGCTTTTTATTCTTCTAATTCAAAGTATTTCGAATTTGTCTTTGAGATAATTTAAAAACTTTAAAGGGGGTCTTGTAGAAGCACAAAACGTATGCCTCCCCAAAGAAAGATTTTACCAAAAGCAGTGGCGTACTACCCTTTAAACTCCAAAAAATAAAGTAGTGATGCACTCCATATGCTTTACTTCAACGGCGTATTCTACATGCTCTGACTTAGTAGCGTATTCTGCTCATTGATTATCCAACACAACATAGTGGAGTACAATGCCACCATTAGTCCAAGCATTAAATGAGACGAACTTGACAATTGACAGTCTGACACAATAGTTGAAAAGATCGTGGCATTAAATGCAGAAGATCATTGGAACGCCGACCCAGGTTGTCGTCTAACGACCGAGTAAAGTTGCCACTACATCTTCATACTCCTACCTTCTGGTTTCCTCTCAGAACACCAAGGTTCTTACCTCTCCATAGTACGCCAAGGCTGTTACTTCATTAGAGTACACCATTTTTGCCACGTAAAAACTTGCCTCAATATGACACAACTGACACACCAAGGCATTAAATGCAGAGGATTTCTAGTGACTCAGGTTATCATTTAGTGACCAAGATTGCTACCTCGGTCCAAGTACCCTACCAATGCCACTTTGCTATGATACGTCGATAGTGCTACTTTGAACAGAGTACGTTGTTGATGTTATCTCTTTTGAATACGCAGATATGGATACTCTAGCAATATTACGCCAATGGTTTTACCACTCACTGAGTATGCAAAATTAGTCCTTCGATCTAAGTAAGCCCGCATGGTTACCCTCAGGCTTACGTCAACATGGTCATTTCTTTATATGTACGCCAGCACGACTACTGCTTTCAAAATAACTGATAGAGAGCGGTTATAGTGACGTGTCATACATGCCATATCCCTCACGAACGTAAACAAGTAAATGCCCCCATATCCTGAGCCTTCCTCTTATAGGAAGCCATATGTCAAGCGGACAGGGATTTGGACACCTATCTTCCAGAACGTGGGAAGCACGCTGACAAACGGCACGCGTACGACAGCAAACACAGTGTATATTACTTGTGCGTACGTATGCATAAAAGTAACCATTTTCAGCATAAAACACTATAAATACATGGATTAGCATATCCATCAGAGGCTGGCAGCAGCCTGGAAAAACAGAGGAAAAGAAGAATAAAAGAATTTTATGATCGTATTGCCAAGCTCTCTCATTTCCAGAATCTCCAAATCGTCTAAGTATTATATCACCTCTTCCTTGTGTCGATTAGTCAAAGGAGTAAAATAATCGATCATATATTAGATCTCCATTGCTATACTTCTCCAGATTTATTGTACTTAGATTTTAATTTAGGATCTTTTATACCCCCTTTTTCTTTAATAGTTTGTAACAAAATTTTCTATAAACTTTTGTTTAGGGCAAACAAGAGTATGTGAAGCGAAGTACTTTTATTGATAATTGTAGCGGTTACAAAAGCTTTGAATAGCCCAATTTAATCTGCCAAGTTGGCTAATAACACTCTTTAATCTCACTTGCTCACAAAGGATTCCACCATTCCATACATCATGTCACTTTTCGTTACAGAATTTTATGTTTTGGGATATATTTTTTTCTTGCTTGTATTATTTCCTGCTTAGAGTATTTCTTGCTTGCATGATAATTAGGTTGTATGCATGGAGACTAGATCCATTCTTTGGTTTAATTAGACCCATGGTTTAACTGTTGGGTTGGTTCATTCATGAGTTGAGCCATGGTCTAAATCTCAAACTCTAACTATAAAACCCAACATATTTCTCTCTCTTCCATCATTATCTCCATTTTCTCTTCTTCTTTCATTTAGGCAAGTACACCTCGCACCACATGGATAAACCTTTTAATTTTTTTTCTTACTTTTCCTTGTATTTTATTAGTCTATTATGTGTATATGATGATTCTAAACACTTTTAGTACTTGGAGTTTTCGGTTTTAATGGATGGATTTGAGTAGATCTACATTCTAAGTTTAGGGTTTTCATGGGTTCCTTGAGTTTTTGGTAGTTTTGATCAACTAAAATATAGTGTTTTTAAAAAATAGTTTTTGGGATGGATGGAGCACTTTATTTCGAGAATTTTGACTTTTGGTTCACTCAATTTGGAGTTAAAATAAAGTTTTTATGAAAAAATATATTTTTGGTTTTTGGAGTTCTCGCCATGGCTGAACTTGCTGCCCGGAGAAGACGGAGTCCCATGCAGCCGAGAGATCCAAGTGGACTTGATCATATGCGACAAGTGAGCGTATGCGGCCTTGAGCTCATGTGACCATGCGACCGTGCGACCATGCGTCCGTACGGCCTGAACTCATGCGGCCATGCGGTCTGAACTTATGCGATTATGCGGCCTCAAGCTCATGCGACCTCTACGGTCAGTGACCATACGACCCAAGTGGCTATGCGGCCCAACTTCTTATGCAGCAACTAATTATATGTGATAGCTGATCTCCATGCGGCCTTGATCCTTATGCGCATATGCGGCCCCTTTCACACGTTTTAAAGGAATAGTTTTGTTGGAATGCTCCTTTAGACTTTATTGGATGTATGTGTGACTTTGATAACCAAAAGAGTATTAGATCCATCTATGCGTCAAGACCCAGCCACTTGTATCTGTGTTGATACACTTACTACGTGCTATGTGTTCCTACGTGATATGTGTTCATACGCGATTATATTACATGATTACACTGCGGTGTACCTATGCGCTATGTGACATGTGCTATGACTTAATCTCAAGCATGGACATAAGGGTTTGTCATGACCCGCACCCGGATATTAGGGCACGAGTACGTGGTTACGCCCAGCCTACACCACAACATCGGCGTTAGAACATTGTTTGGGTCATTTGTAACTATCTAACATCTCAACAATATAATATGGTACCTATCAATCATCTCAACTCCAAACGAAAGAACAATATGGTATCTCATAAGTATAACTAATCACAAAATAAACTAAGGAAGATAAAGCACGAATGGAATAGCAAAGAAAATAATAAGATAAAATCCACAATCTAAAAAAATATACAAACTGTGAATCTCAACAAATAGTCTAATACAAGACACCACAAATAACTAGACCTCCTCGGGCTCTACAACTAAGTCCTCCTGGTCTATAAGAGTATCCTCTATAGGTACGTCGTCCTGCGGCCCTTAGAATGTAGGATACTACTCTACAAGCCAATCATCTGTAAAAAAATATCCAGTTAGGATTGGAGCAAAGTATATACCTCTGAAAGCAGTTTCAATAACATAATCGAGCATATAAAACAGATAATAGAAATGAAATACAAGATCACTAAACATATGAATGAATGAACAATAGGTATACAGGTAATGTACGAGAATATAGAACAAAAATATAAATATCTGCAATATGATAAAATTACTGCAATACAACTAATGTGCCTCAGAATACAAGTTTATTAGGTGATTGGTTTGGGTGAACATGATCAATAAGGTAAGTCGATACAAATGTGGTATGTAATCAGAATGTATACAATGAATAATAGGGCTTTGATCACATAATCAACTCCTAGTCTCCCATCCCCAACTAATACCAATGGATCCAATCACGACACGCTACGACCACGAATACGACCACTGAACACGAGCAGTGGGTGTACACGAATATAATCACACTGAACACGAGCAGTATCTGTACACAAATAAGCACACTAAACATGAGAAGTGTGTGAACACAAAATATAAATAAATATCCAATGTACACGATGAAATACATGTACAAGAATACCCGCTGAACACGGTAAGGGATAACATCTCCTGACGGAATCCATGTTGTATGAGTCCGTGAAATCACTGTGTCAGAATCAAGTATACAATTCTAGAACAGGCATATATAAACTATTATGAATTGAAAACTATCAGAGAAACGTACTTGCCTGAAGTCCTGAGCAAGGTGTGTCTCTCGATGCCCAAGCTGGTGTCACACAGACCTATATATGGTATGTTGCATCAATACAAGGTTC